>OZ038379.1:54572302-54641570 GCA_964036045.1 Eutreptiella sp. 'Long Island Sound 2002'
GTGTCCCCCGTGAGTGCTCCTCCCAGGCTGCCACGCCGTCTCCAGGACGCCCGCCATACTGTCCACCTGACGACCTCGCCGTCATATCCCTCTACGCACACACCATCGCTTCGTCGCCGCCCCCGGGGCCTGCAAGCCGTCCCCGCAACCCCGTGTAACACTCCCAAGGGGCGCCGTAACGCCGTAACCCCCACACAAATCCGTGCACCCCCGGTGTATCCCGAGCAACCACTCCCAATACTGCCGTAGCCAGGCCGCCAGTAGAGACCCCGGTGCCATGGGAATACCCTACAGGGGTTTGGGCCTTATTACCCTGGTCGGGACGACCCATGACACCTCACTGTTGTATGCGGCGACCCGGGGCAGGCGGGTGAAGCATCCCTGTCTGACCCTCATGCACGGGGGCAGTACGGCTCACCATCTGGCCGGCACGACCTGTCACATCGCGTTGGCCGTCATACGCCGCCTGCCGGTACCGCACAATCAGGCCATGAGGGCAATGCTTCTCAGGCGCCACCCCCTCCGCTGCGTCCAGCGTAGGGACGGTAGCAGGTGCATCCACATTTCCTAACCCCATCAATCTGCATCACCCCCGGCCCCCACCACGCCGTCACCATTTCCTCCGTGATGCCACAACCAGAGTATCCGCGAGTCGCCCTCCAGAGCCGCCCACCACAGCAGCAGGGGCAGGGCTGCCTACGGCGCTCCAGGGCACCGTACCCCTTCCACTCGGACGCTCTTCAGGCCACCCTGGATTGTCTTCCAGGCACTTGAGGACATCTGTCCAGAGTGCCGCAGTGCCCACCTCGCCTTAGGCCACCCCCTATCGGCACGCTCCTTACATGTCCCGCATAGTGGGACGGAGGCACATTGATGAACCCAAACTGACGCTGTTTCCCCGCACCCGTGGCATCGCTGCGGAAGCACAGACCGCGACGCAACGCAGCTACCATCACAACAATGCGACCACAGGTCCTGCCATACATCGCAGCACGCGTCCCGGAGTCCGAGCAAAGCAGCCGCCAGCGTGCGTGCCGTGGCACAGCTGAGGAGGCTGCGCCTCGCTTCCTCCCACGTGGACACCAGGTGGAGTATCCGTTGCCCGTCAGGCATCACCGGCAGGCTCTCAAGCAGCCGGGGCCACCGCGCAACTTTGGGGCGGTGTGTGCCATGCGCCAGATCTCCCAACCGTAGTCCCGTAAGACCTCCCCGATGACATCAACCCTGTTCTGCCCTGGGCCCCCGGCGGACGCTAGAACCAAGCGTTGTCCTCCCGCCCGAGCCTCAATGACCGCCGGGAGGCCCAGGGTGTCAAGGGTGTGACGGGCATCGGCAGCCACGTGGTCGTCCCCCTCTGGCAGAGAGAACGTGGCCTCCGTGATGTGGCCTTGCGCGTCGTCGCCCTGTACCCGTGCCAGCTGCTTGGAGCCCACGAACACTGCCATGGACCGCTGCTCCGTGACCGCTGGTATGGCTCGTCGCAGCTGCCGGTCATACAGCCACAACGTACCCACGTCAAGTACGACGGCCACCGCCAGGATTGGGAGACTGCACAGAGGTTGCTGAAGGACCGGCAGCACCTCGCGAGGCCAGCCCATGACGTTCCCCACAGCGGGATGGTTGGCGTACACCTGGAGCTAGGGATCACTCTGGCCGTCAGGGCTTCTCACCTTGGTACCACGCACCAGGGCCCACGATTGCGCCGACACCACGCGGGACCACTCCCTGAATGTCGTGATGTCCCGCGCCACCCAGGAACCGATCCACAGGTTGAAGGCCTGCGCCACCGCCGCCATCCAGTGAGGAAACAAGGACATGGCCTCTTCGTGCGCGATGCACGACTGTGGCACCAGCAGTGCGTGCAGCGGTGCCCTCTGAAAGGTTGCCCGCACGTCACCGGGGAGGCCGGCAAACGGGTTCCACGGCAGACGCTGCTGGATCCTCCCTGCCGGCGGGCAGAAGGGTGTGTCACCTCGCAGGAACGCGTATACCGCCCTCCTTCGATCTTGCATCCGCAGCTGCATGACCTGGGTGAGCCGATGGTTCCTGCGGGCATACACATCTTCCCCAATCTGGACCATGTCCTCCACAAAGAGCCTGGCCTTGGCAGGGCCCCGGGACGACGCCGCTCGCACCGCAGCGAACAGCCGCTTCAGGTCTCCGGGGACGACACCCGCCATCAGGGATTCAGTCCACCTGCAGCCGTGCTCCCTCCACGCCACGAACTCCATAGCCCTGTCTGTCAGGGGTAGCTCCGCCGTGAACTCCTCCACACGCCTGCACAGGAGCCCGGCCACCTCCTCGTCCCGCGCAGACAGTAGGCGCATGTGGCCAATGTCCTCCTCCGGCCCCCCACAGAAGATACAGGGGTGGGCCGGTATTGCCATACGCGTGAGTTTCTGTCTCCACCGTCGCATGACCTGCATTGCGAGCAGCGACCGTCACGTGCCTGCAGCATATTTCTGTGCATTGGGCCGTGGTGTACAGCTCCAAGGGGCACCGCCTCGCAGGCGCCAGCCAGTGGCGTGTGCGCCCTGGTGCGTGCCGCTAGCGAACGCCACACCATCTCCCGGACTTGCTGAAGGGCTTGCATGGATGGCACACGCGGCTCGAGCTCTCCATTATCCCCCGGCACCAAGAGGATGGCGTGCTCCTTTGGCAGGACGAGATGGACAGGCGGGGCCATTGCACGGGCCGCGGCATAGTCCGGCGCCTCGAGCGGGACCGCCGCCAAGTGCGAGTTGTGCCTCACCACCCAGTGGTGCAGCCCTCCAACTCGGCGTGGCAGCCGCCGCAGCCCCTCCACTATCCAGCTCAGTGCGTGCTGGTTGACCAGATGTGATGTCGGCCCCTTGATGCCACGGTACAGGGCCTCCTGCGCCCTGCGGAGATGCGCTCCTATGATGGACGCATCCACCACGTGCACCGTGCACGCTGACGGGGGCGTGTGCAACAGGTATGCCGCCGCGCCGATGATCTCTGCCTCCGGGACCGTGCCGTAGATGGCACCCGTCCACGTGGGGATTCCGTGGCTGGCCACCGCCACGTTTGTGGCGTCGTCTCCCTGGGGCGACGCGTCAGACGATGTGACTTTAGTCGCCACCGGCACCCAGCAGTACCGGTGGGGTTCCAGCCACACCACGTCGGAGTGGGGGCTCTGCACCCCCCTCCCAAGGGACGCCGCACTGGAGGCCGTGAGCTCCGGGGACAGGACTACCTTCGGCCGATACACCGCATGTGGTCTCCAGGCCAGGTCACATCCGCAGACTGACTTGATGGCGTCCAGGGCAGTAGTATACTTCGCCCCCCAAACCGTTGCGGAGCAGGAGGGCTGGTACACCACCACAGATCCCTGTTCCACCGCGCCGCCAGGCAACGACGTGACGGCAACGTGCGGATCGTGTGGCACGTTGGACATCCGAACCACTTCCGGGACCGAGTACTCATCCGGATCCGGGACAGGGCCTGCTGGTAGCAGAAGGACAGTTGCCCACTCGCTGCACCCGTGCACCGCCGCGCATGTCCTGGAAAACGCTGGCCGCCCGTGCACAACCCACAGTGGTGACGGGTTTATGCCGCCCCCGGCGTGTGGAGTGAGTAGGGGGACGGACGCCGGATCGTCTTGCTGCCGGTAACCCTCAAAGACGTCCCCCAACAGAAACAGGAGGGCGGCTAGCGGGACGAACGGCATGGATAGCCCCGGGTTGGATGGGTCCCATGCTTCCTCCCTGTACCCGCCCACCACATACACGTCCCCCGCAGTGGACTGTCTATTGCGTTTGCTGGCCTTCTTTCGGCGCACCGGATGTATTAGCCGGTGAGTCAACGGGCTAGGCAGCTGCGGCCGGAAGACGTCGCGGAGCCCCGTGAACCACACGTGGTCCAGCTGATGGGGCCCTACTCCTGCGTGCGGAAGGTGCAAGTTGTCCTCATGACACTCCTGGAGCTGGACAGCCCAGTGCCCAGGCGCAGGACAGGGGAGCCGCGCATGCAGGAGGTCATTTGTGGGATCAGTCAGGGACTGTACCGTCGCATCTGTGCGGGGCCCCGAGAGAACGCATATGTCTCTACCCTTGAAGGAATAGGATTGGGACACCCAGTTCTGCCCCGCCCACTGCACTTGCGGCAGATGGGCGTGTACACACGTGTACACTGACGATGGCATGAGAAGTCCTACGCGCAACGTCCCCATCGCCCGGAGTACCCTGTCCACCCACGTATTGCCAGCGTGCGTGGGAATGACGCAGAGGGCACCATGAGCTGCCCGCACACTCCGTACTGCACGTGCATGTCCCGGAGCATGACCCGTAGCTCATCCCGGACTGTCTTCGACCTGTGGTGGGTGAGTTGAGCCATGGTCGCCGCGACGGAGTCGCGGCAGATAACCTGGACATCCGCCAACCGTAACCCATGACCCGACCGCACCGCTACGTTGGACAGGTCCTTGGGCAGCTTCTCGAATTGCAGGGCTGCAGCCTTGATGGCAGTATTCAGCTTGATCACCGCCTCCGCCGTGTCGGACAGGTAGGGCGCCGCGTACCGCACGATGCCTCCAACCACAGCTGCCATCACCTCATGAGGCACCGACGCCGGCCCCAACGTGTTCTTGCACCAGCCCAGCAGAGCTTCACACCGGAGTACATGTTTCTCCTTCATGGTCGCCACCCCCTTGGGATCGAGGCGCAAGCCCAAGTATGGTACCGTGCCCTTGGCACGTAAGCATACCCATGGGGCCGCCGTGTTCCCTGGGCTCAGGCACACCATGATCGAATGGATGCGAGCAGTATTGGCATAGGCGCATTTGCCGACGTTGAGGGACATGCCCATGTCCGCGAGATATCGCGCTATCGCCGCTGCATACTCCAGGAATTGCGGCAGGGAGTGCGCTATCAACAGGAGGTCATCACAGTACGCCTGCACCAGGGGTGGCACCGCATGGCGAGCACCTCCCCGCGCCTTGCAGGCAAGGCTCCGCAGGAGAGGTTCTAAGAGGAGGAGGTAGAGCACAGCGCTCTCCGCACTGCCCTGCCGCAGGCCCCTGTGGAGCCGAATGCTCGGCGTCGGGCCGTGCGCGGTGACGATGCGCACCACAGACCCGCAGCTGAGGGTGTGGAAGAGCCTGATGAGCTCCTCCGGGACTCCCATGTGGCGCAGGAGGAGCGCCAGCGCCCCGTGCGGCGCTGTGTCAAAAGCTTTTGACACATCGAAGGCTAGGACGTGGTTTTCCTCCAGCCCACGCTGCAGCCTGCGCTGGGCCAAGAACACCGGGGCAGCCGCCGTGGAGCCCGGCATGGCTCCGAACTGCCAGTCCGCAGCCAGTCCCTTGCGTGCCAGGACAGCTGTGAACCTCCGCAGCCAGTGCCTTGCGTGCCAGGACAGCTGTGAACCTCCGCATATATATATATATATATATATATATATGTATGTATATATATATATATATATATATATATGTATGTATACATATATATATATATATATATTATATATATATATATATATATATATATATATATATATATATATATATATATATGTATACATATATATATATATATATATATATATACTATATATATATATATATATATATATATATATAATATATATATCTACATATATATATATATATATATATACATATATATATATATATATATATATATATATATATATATATATATATCCTCCAATCTACACCCCTCTCCCAACTCTAGGTGGCTCCACCACACGGCTCTAAGGTACGTGCGAAGGGCACAAAGTGGTGCATACATGTGGTGGAAGGGGCTAAACTCGGTCAAAACGGGCTCAAAACGGGCTAAAAACACTTGTTTGAGCATCCCAAATGGTCCGGGATCACTTTTGGAAAAACGCGTTTTTGACCCATTTTTGACCCATTTTTGGTCCCAAAATGGCCCATTTTCAAGGCATTTTGGGAGTTTCCAGGAGCCAAAACCCGTCCCCACGGGCTCAAAATGGGCTAAAACCACTTGTTTGAGCATCATAAATGGTCCAGGATCATCTTTGGAAAAACGCGGTTTTGACCCATTTTTGACCCATTGTTGGTCCCAAAACGGCCCATTTTCAAGGCATTTTGGGATTTTCCAAGGCCCAAAAAGCGCCACCACGGGCTATATATATATATATATATATATATATATATATATATATATATATGTATATATATATATATATATATATATATATATATATATATATATATATATATATATATATATATATATATATATATATATATATATATATATATATATATATATATATATATATATATATATATATATGTATATATATATATATATATATATATTATATATATATATATATATATATATAAATATATATATTTCATATATATGTATATATGGCGGGGGCGGGGGCACCAAGTGGGGGGGTGCCCTCCCAAATCTGCGCAGCTTTGGGCCAAAAACAGCCATTTTTCGCCCAAAACAGCCCTAGTAAGGGTTCAAAACACCCAAACGAAGGCAAACGGCTGCTACACTCCATGTGCGGTTTGACTTTCTCGTGACCAAGGGACCTTTGGTGCCCTCTAACTCCACGATAGGACCGGAAAACGGCCCAAAAGGGCGCCAAAAAGCCCCAAAACTGCGCAATGCGCACCAACCCCCCGAAACCAAGAACGGGCCGTACCTTGGGCTACGTCGCTCCAAAACGAATTCCGAGGGCACCTAGTCCACCCGCAACCCCCCACTATTTAAGGTTTCCAAGCCACAGAATCGCCCAACGAGACACGTAGACCCCCGTACTAGTGGTCACTTGGTGCAGCCGGAGGGCCGGCCAGCCCACGCACAGTGGGGGCCAATGGTGGGTCCACTAGGGTCCCCAGGGCGAAAAAAATGATTTTTTCCAAAGTTGTTCCTAGACCACTTGGGATGCTCAAACAAGTGTTTTGAGGGCGTTTTGAGCCCGTGGTGGCGCGTTTTGGGCCTTGGAAAATCCCAAAATGCCTTGAAAATGGGCCGCTTTGGGACCAACAATGCGTCAAAAATGGGTCAAAAACGTGTTTTTCCAAAAATGATCCTGGACCATTTATGATGCTCAAACAAGTGGTTTTAGCCCATTTTGAGCCCGTGGTGATGGGTTTTGGCTCATAGAAAATCCCAAAATGCCTTGAAAATGGGCCATTTTGGGACCAAAAAATGGGTCAAAAATGGGTCAAGAACGTGTTTTTCCAAAAGTGATCCCGGACCATTTGGGATGCTCAAACAAGTGTTTTTCGCCCGTTTTGAGCCCGTTTTGACCGAGTTTAGCCCCTTCCACCACATGTATGCACTACTTTGTGCCCTTCGCACGTACCTTAGAGCCGTGTGGTGGAGCCACCTAGAGTTGGGAGAGGGGTGTAGATGGAACGATATATATATATATATATATATACACACATATATATAGTCATAGTCATAGTCATAGTCATAGTCATAACCACTTATCATGCCAGCTATTGGAGTTACCGGGCATCACACACCGACACATGGTTCCTGCCTTGCTCGATCCTGTGGGTCCCAGTGCTGCTTGAGGTGGCCCACAGCATTACGGAGAACCCAGAAGATCGGTGACACCGGCCAACTGAGCTTTGGTGGCAGTGATAACTGCAAAGCGTTACCATTAGCAACGGCAACGGGCGCTGGCCCATTTGATTGCCGGGGGTAAAGAGGCAAGGCATAGCATTGCAGCGGCATAGTACAAAGCAGAAAGCAAGGGCGCTTCCTATGGGTGCAATGCGGCAACCAAGCAAGCAAGCAGCATGCATGCGGCAAAACAAGCGCTGCCCCCGTCAGGGTTTCATCCCTTGATACCCTTTGATGTATCAACCTCTCAGCCCACGTGCACCCTGCAACAGGTATGGCATATGCAAAAGTCCACGGACGCGTAGCCAGGGTTTCTAGAGAGCTCCAGCCTAGCCTGGCACTCAGCCTTCATCGCTCCCTAGTCCGCATCGTTTAGGCCAATTGTACTTGGTCCCCCGCTAGGCACCTATTTGGGACCCCCCAACCAAAATACAACATCGTATATATGCACCCCGTAATATTCCATTGCCACCAATAGCCGGCACTCGTGCCCACGGTAAACCCTCCACTCGACCCCGCATACATACGATTGTGTCCCCCAACTCAAGGCAATGACCTGAGCCGACCGGTGGTAATTGTACATACCCTCTTAGTCTTACACGAGGGTCTACAGGGGGGACGACGGCCACCTCGTGGCACCAGAGGCACAACCAGTGAATATCGCTGCCTACGATTCGGGCTGCTGGGTGCCGTAGCTTGGTTATCGACCCCCTGTAGGGGTACCCACCAAAGGATGGCCCAGGGCCGTAGTAACGAGGTTCACCTCATCTTGCCCACGTACTTTGCCCTAACGCCTACCCTTGACCCTTACTTGCACTGATTGGCCAGCTCGCATGGCTCTGCCATTTGAGCCACAGCGGCGGACAGGGCGCAGGTTCGGCATCCACCAACAACGCGGCATGCCTACTTATAGCATTGACATGTGCCTCAGCACGTTGACCTCTCATACAGGCATAGTGTACATTGGTACATCACGGGCTACTCAAGTCATGTTCCCCTCATATAGCTCTGCGTGTTCGCTACCACCGCGTGGGCCATGCTTGCTGCTAGTGCCAGTGCGTTGCCGCACCACCCGCACGCACCGCCACCAGGCCAAACTGCCACACCACCGCGTTTGCCTATAACCCGCGGGTGCCTCTCCCCTCGCTCATGACCGCCACCTCTCCCGCCGCCCCGCTATTGGCTTTGCGTGCAAAGGTCAAATGGTGAGGTCATGTACATGCCCGGAGGCATTTTCCCTCTAGTTTGTTTGCGGGCCACGGGATGCCCGAGCACTCCCTCTAAGTTGGTTCACGGGTCAGAGGGACACCCCAGTACCTCCATGAGTTGTTCGAGGGGTCACAGGGCACCCCAGTACTCCAACCGAATTGTTTCCCGGACGCGTTGGCGGCCCGATACCTTCCTTAGTTCGTTGTGAGGTTAGGGGACACCTCTATACCCCAAGTAAGTTTCTTCTGGGGCTTCTGGGCTGCCCCAATACCTCCTTGGGTTGTTCCCGGGGTCAAGGGGCACCCTCATGGCGGCAGCCCCTCGCTGCCGCACCGCATACAGGTACGCACCATCCAGCCCTCAATGCCCGCCTTAGACTTCCACACCCATGTCCTTCTTCAACCACCATTCGTCTCTGATCAAGCATCCGCACTGGCCGACACCGAACTCCCCGATGCGCCCAATGGGGTTTTCGGAGCGCAGAAAAAAAGAGAAAAACAAGAAAAATGGGGGGAAATGGCCGAAGATGGGGAGAAATGGGGGAAAGGGGGGGGGGGAAGGAGGGGAGATTGGAAAAAATATCCAAAAATGGGCAAAATTGAGGGAATCATGAACACATTTGGATAACATTTTACATAAAATCCATCGCCTTTGGAGAAGATTGGGGAAAATTGGAGAAATGACGGGTAAAACTTGAGGACCATTGGAACAAAATGCAAAACATGCACAGCAACAACAGATGTGTGGATTACAATCACGGTGGTGGTACAACACCATTGAAACACAAAGACACGTAGGCTTCGTGTGTGTCGTGCTCCATGTTATATCGCTTATCGGAGCGCACCCGCTTCCAAACTGAGAAGGTACGCTCCAAATCACAAGAAGTGTGTGGAATGGACAAAGTACGTCGAACCCAAGGATACATCCTCGGCAAGCAACCCTTCATGCTCACCTAGCATTGAATCACATCAGAATCTGAATTGTCGGGTACTGCACTATTGTGCTACAATGTCCATTCCCCACCATCCAAAATCTCTCAACACTTCCGTGGAGGAAAAATGAGAGGGAAATATGTGATATCCAAGGGCAACGATGAAATTTGCCTTGGATCACACACTCTGCCATGCTTGGCCGCCTGCAAGTGACTGCTTCCTATTCAGACGCTGATTTGTTTGATGGCGCAAAGTCTGGCTGGACGCAATCTGTTCCTGACATGAATGCAAGGTGTGAACACGGTTGAATACTCTATGCATGTTCGGCTTCGATTCGCGTGTTACCTCACGGTTAAAGGTTCTTGACACAGCAACTTGCACCCGCTCCATGAGTTCAAAAACCTCAACGACATGTTCAACAACAAATAAAGTTTGCAACCAAACGGAATCCGCATTCTGCCGAAATCATTCAAATCTGAAATCTGAAACAGTGGCAGGGCAGTCATGATTGCTAACCTCGATTGTCAACCACTCTCTGAAAAACACAAAGTTCTTGGCGTGCCACTTCACACGGTCAAACCACCCCGACCATTGTGTGCCCGCCCAATTAGGTGGTACATTTACATTCCCACCATAGGGATGCCTCCTAAAAAAAAGGCGCAAGCGGTTGCGCCGCCGTACATTCTTCTTGCCCTTTAAAAGGCGGCAGGTGCGCGACACATAGTCGCGCAAAACAGCAAATGCTTTACGATGACGGAGAAACGTAGCCACCAAATTCAGCACATGCGCTATGCATCGTAGATGCCGCACATTGGAGAACCGGGCTGACAAGTGCCTCTTAAATGCACCAACATTGTAACTAACATTATCGGAAACTTCAGCCACAACATCCTCCCGCACTGGGGTGTTGTCCACCGGTTCATGACGTCTAAAAAGGCGATCCCACCAGTTCACCACTGCCTTCCCAAAAGCATCCCCACGCTAGTAACTATCCTCGCCGGTGATGTCTACAAACACGGTGTCATAGTAACACACCGTCTCGCTGGTAACGGCAACCATATTCACAAGCTCATAATTATTTTGTGTGTGGGAACTTTCATCAACAATGATGATCAAGCCATTCCCTCGCTATCGGGAGATGCGGTTGCAAATGTTCCATTCCTGTTAACAGATGATAGGGGGCCCACTAGCCTTACACAAAAAGGACTCATAATCAGGCAAGTAGCCCCCGTCCCGCGGGTTGGCCTTTAACCAAGGCAGTTGTTTCTTTGTCTCATATAGAGAAAAGCCCATCGCCAACAAGGTTCGGATATCCCTGCACCCCTTCTTGCGACGTTAAGTGGGCCCCTTCACTTTGGCGTCACAGATTGCACTTTGCTACTGCAACGTCCGACCCTCACGATGTGGCATGGCGGGGATTGGAGGCCCGGTTGCTTCTCTTCGCCGTCGTTTACGCTCAGCTAGAAACTCACTTGTGATGTCCTCCTCTTTGCGCTTCGGTGCACGCCCTTTTCCCCTCCGTTCCTGACACCGCTTGGCTCTTTCGTCCCTCTTTTCATTGCGCAGTGCAGCGCGATGTGGAAAACCAGCAAGTACACAGACACAATATTTCCAATCACATGTGGCAACAATTTGCGCATGGGAGTCACTGACCACATGATCCACGAGCTATTTCACTTGAAAGCCTAGCTTGTTACAAAGCGGCAAACAAACAATACCGGTGTCCAGCACAATACCATACCTCTGAAAGTCTATGATGTTAGGCTGGCATTTTTGGGACCGTGGCTGTGACTACGACTGTGACAGTGGCTGTGATTGTGGCTATGACATCATGTGCCATTATGTGGATGAAAATTGGGAGGTTCCGTGGCTACAAGAGGGGGGAAACCGGACTAACCAAGGAAAAATGGGTGAAAGTGCAGAAATATGAAACCAACCATGGCAAAATGGGGAAGGTGAGGAACATCTTGCAACATTCACATGGCACAAAACCAAGAGAAAATACCACAATACGGCATGTAGATGGTAGTAATTGAAAAATGAACAACAGATCACGCACCACCACTCACCGCCGCAAAATGGGATTTTTTGCCACTCACCGATACTCACCGCCTTGGCGGCTTGTGCGGATGGTTGCTCTGACGTGCAGCACCCCCACATAACCCATGCCGCCGTCCATGCGGTGGTGTCTTGTTGCGCGGCCCGACCTACCGAGCTGCTACCCGCAGCCCTTGGCCAACACCAGCAGTGCTAGTGCAGGGACATGCACGCATCCATTCAACCCCAGGGTAACCCGAGGATGAAACCCCGTGACCGCCGTATCCGGGCCGCCATTAGAGACCCCGCCGCCATGGGAATACCCTAAAGGTTAGGGGTTCAGGCCTTATTACCTTGGTCGCGGCGACCAATGACACCTCACTTTCATATGCAGCGACCCAGGGCAGGCGGGCGTGGCCATATTTCATCAGTCGAACCGCTTATGCGGAGGCGGTATTGTGCACTATCAGGCCGGCACAACCTCATGTCGCCATGGCCGTCATATCACGTCCGCCGTTGCTGCACGCACAGGCTGGCAGAAGGCCACTTATCATATGCCATCTCCACCTCGCGTCAACCAGACGGACAACACTCGGCACAGCCCCCCACCGTCGCGCATGGCCCCGTAGCATCAACCCCGAAACCAATAACTCCCCTACAAAACTCCTCTGTGATGCCAGGGCCACAGAACTTGTGAGTCACCATTCAGCGCAGCCCGCCACCACAGCAAGGAAAGTGCTTCAGTCTCATCAACTAGGCATTGCACTCCATCCACCTGTACACTCCGCAAGTCGCACTGGATCGCCTCCCACGCGCTCCACGACAACTGTCCTAAGTGCCGCAGCGCCCACCTGGCTTTGGGCCACCCCCTACCGGCGCGCTTTTGGCATGACCAACAAAGTGGGACAGAGGCACGTTGGGGCACACATACCGGCGCCTTTTCGCCGCGCCTGCTACACATTAGCCCAAGTATCAGCTGTGATGGGACATAGTCGTCTTCGTTGTGTTGAGACCACAGGTCCTGCCATACATCATTGCAGGCCTCATGGTAGCGGAGAAGCGGACCAGCCGGTCCACGAGCAGTGGCACTACCGAGTAGGCTCTGCTTCGCCTCGTCCCAGGTGGACGCTGGGGTGGGAACACATCTAAAATTTTTTTGGAAAGAACAACGATGATGCTCAGTCCTTGTCACAGGTTGAACGGAACATTGCACTGTCCCAGGTGGTTGGTGATCCTGAGGTTTGTTCTCGCGCACATGTACTCAGGGTGCGACATCATGCTTTTTTGCCTATGCACTGGTCCAGAGCTCTGCACGTTGTGAGGGATAAACTGAAGTTTGTGCCCAGATAAAAAAGTTTTTGCTATTTTGCGACAGGTACGTAGTCTGCAAAAGACGTTAAGGTCGCTGGCGCTTGCGGCGCTTAGCGCAGCCTCGGCTAACAGCAGCAATGTGTAATTGCCTATGCAAATGTCTCTTCTGAAGTGTTACTCCGAAAATACTTTGAGTTTGCACTCAATTTTTGTACCGTAAGTATTTTATGGCATTCCCATATTTTCTACTTTGTGCTGCAGAGTTGATGAGGGCGCTGTTGGTGCCGGAAAGCGTGCTTTTGTGACACAATTCTGATCACTAACTCCGTGTTTGCCGCATAAGGGGATTGCAGGTCGGTGTTGGCTTGTTCGTGGGCTCCGAGGGTATTGAACACCGTGAGAAAGGTATTGCATTGCTTACAAAAGTCGTGTCCCAAATCCCCTGCGAGAGTACCAAGACAAAAAAACTATCGAAAGAAGAGTGGCACTACTTCCGGCGCGCAAAGCGCAAGCGCAAAGCGACACACCGGCAGGAACCAACGTGTCTGCACACCCACGCCCCGTGGCCACAAGAGCCCGGGTTCAACACCTGGATCCACGAAGCATCAAACCAACCGCCCTCCCTCGGCGAGCTCCAACACTTCGGGAAAAGGGAAGAGGAGTTCGAATGGAGCACGTGGTCCGGCTCACAAAAACAAAAGGCACGGAAAAGGAGGTTGCTCGCGCCGAAGCGATTGAAGGAGTATGTGAAATCTGTGAGCCCGTTGGATGAAGAGGACCTTGTCAACTTCTGTGTTCCTACACTCGTTGGTGACCAACATGTCGAGGAGCCGCACCCTTTCTTGAAAACGTTGCTGCGTTGTGGTGATAAATATGTTTCGTTCCCTCCGGTGAAACCTTTCATTGACAAGTTTGTTAAAGAGCTAAAGTCCGAGACTATGGAGTTGCAACGGGTCCTAACTTGGCACGCCTTCTTTGATTTGCCTGATAGCCAAGGTCAATTGACCGTGCCGCCGTTTACACAACTTCCGTATAAACGTTTGTTTGTGTCTAAAAGAGTTGTCCCGCCTCGTAGGGTGGAAAAGCGCTTAGGTGAAAAGTTTGTTTGCATTGAGAGAGTAGTCATTGAACTCCTTGACTTAATGAGGCTCGGTTTGGCACACATTTCGGACGGACCACAAATCTCACGGGGTCTGTCGTTCAAAAGGGGTCGTCTAGGTCATTACCTTGATGTGGTGGTTGAAGCCGACAAGGATTACCCCATGGTTGTCCTTTCTATAAAATCTTATTTGGCGGAGGCAACTAACAACATGGCGAAAAAAATTCACAGGGAGGGAACTCCACCAATGGTTGGAGGGCGTGAATTCGGCTCGTGAATGGCGAGAAAAGGGTCGTGATTGGCAAGAAATTGTGCGCCTATTCTTGAATGATTATCTCCCGAAAGGTATGAAAGATTTTTCCTCTGATTTCCTCATCTCCGTTGGCACGGCGGTCTTACCCAAGTTTTGGTTGTTGGTGAAAACACACAAATATCCCTTTGTGGACCAAAAAGGATCTGTCCCCTTGGGACTCTTTGGGGGGGGTGGCGTCCAAGTGTGTGGTGTTGGGCTGGTGGTGTTTGTGTCGGGGGTCGGGGGTCCACAAGTTAAAAAGAGCCCCCTGCAGCCCATCCTTGGAGTCGGGGAGGGCAGGCCACCCATGATGGCGGCTAGTGGCCGCCATCAGCAGCATGTCACCCCGATGCAGCTCAACGGTGTCCCAGCGCGCCTCCCCGGCCTCCCCCAGGGCCGTCCCCGCCTACACCGCCACCTGGTAGTCCTCTGACAAGCAGAGGAAGCTACTCGGGTGGCAGTCCCCCACCTCCCTGTCGTGGGGGGGGAGGACCTCGGGGTGGGTGGCCACGTCGGTGTGGGGGAGCTGCGGCCCACTCCCAACACTGGCCACAATGACGCTGCCCGGCGTCATTGCGTGGAGGTCCCCAACCCCAGGGACATTTTCGGTGAGGTGGGGGTGGAACTTCTTGAAGAGGGCCCCCCCCACCCCCGACCTCAAGGTGCTCTTGCTTTGCCAACGGCGGGGGAGCGCAGGATCCTTGGCCTGCTCCTCACTCCGGGCGGCGTTGAAAAGGAGCTCAAAATTCTTTGCGACCACTTTTTCGTCGCCGCTGCCCCACGCCTTCATCACCTTGTTCCACCCCACCTCACAGTCCCGTGCCTCCACAAGCCCCCGAAGCACAATGTAGCCGTTCCCATCAACAAAGTTGAGGGGCGGCTGAGAGGGGCCAACCCTGTCGCGGGCGGGGTGAGGGCTGCCCATCACCCCATGAGGGGGGTCGGGAAGGGGTTCGGTGCGGACGGGGGGCTAACTTGAAATGAAGGGGGGGGCGCATGAGGCACCACGGTACCATTGCAAAGAAGTTGTGCTATAGAAGGTGGCGTGGGTGATGTCGGGGACGTGCACCTGGGGGGGGATGGTGGGATGGAAAGGGGCGATGCCCAAATCATCCCACCACCGGGGGTTGGCAAGGTGCCAAGAAAAGGGGGAAAAAGAGTGGTCTGCTGGTGCACCTGCAGCGAGATCCTGCAGGCACACCATATCGCAGTGGGGGAGGGTGTGGGCGAGGTTAGTGGTGGGGTACACCTGGACGTGGGCGTCCTTAGGCTTCCCCACAGGGTTAGTCCTCATCGAGTTGAGGAGCTGGTCAACACTGGAGGGTAGAGGGGTTAGATGGAGAAATTTGAGGGAGGGGAGTTGGCGGCGCTGTTCCCTCCACAGGGTTGTGGCCCATCCCCTCCCCCCGAGGTAGCTGTTGCGGGTGGGGCTGCGCATGTCGATGTGGATGACATCGGGGGAGGGGTCGAGGGAGGCTGCCCGGCCTACCATGTCATCCACCCCGAGTTGCCCCGACTCGTACGGTGCCTCCTCCAATTGATGGTGGGCAACGGGGAGGGCTTGGTAGTGGGCGAGGGTGTCGGCTGCGGGGTCGGGGCGCGAGGCCAAGCTTGCGAGTTGAGACATAGTCTGCTGGGACATTGTTAAAAGAGAAGAACGCGAGGGCTTTGAGAGCTGTAACAAAGCGAAAGAGTGGAAAGGAGGGTAAATTCGTGCCAAATTCGTACAAAATTTGTACAAATTCGTACGAAATTCGTGCGAATTTCACATTCTCGTGAATCTGTGAATCTAGCGTGAATTTCCGCGTGAATTTAGGTGCGTGAATTTCACATTCACGCGAATCTCACCAAATGTGTTAAACCATGCAGGGACTTTAAACCTCTAAATTGCACCTATTTGTTGCATCTTACTTTGGGCGAAGGTAGCACGACAAAAGCACACGATAGTACCAAGTTACGAGCAAAACACAGCAAAATTGGGTGAAATTCACGGTACCGTGAATCTCGGATTCAAACGGCCGGTTCATGAAGGGTACATTGGTGGGCCTCTTCCAGTGGGCTTCGACCTGTGTCTATATTATCATGGGTGTGGTAGGTTTGATCATCCTCAAGTTGGATCTACTCGACCAACTCAATGTGACGCCCCTTCGTGATTGGTATGATTTTTTGCAGCGCTTGCGATAATGGGGGAATGGGAAGATAGACCTATTGTGGGTGATGGTGTCCTTTGACTTCGATGCCCTGTACACGAGGGTACAATGGTCTCAAGTAGGCTGGTGTTTCCAGTTCTCGTAGCAATGGGTTAGTTCCCTCCCCCAGCGATCGCTAGAAAGTATCTCTGTGCAAAACAAAAACCCTTTTGGATTTCGTCTTTACTAATATCCCTAACAGCTTGTGCCATAATGTGGTGCACTCGCTCCCATTTCTATCATTAGAGGTCCGGTGTGCCTCTCTAGGGTTAGACCTGCTGAATTTTGTATTTCATCTGGCAGTTTTTGTGAACCCGGGCGGGAGTCTGCCGCCAGGCCCGAGGCTAGAGCATGGGTACAAATGTTGCGCCCCCTTGGGCGCAGCTTACGTTGCGGGCATATGAGCGTGCTTCTCCGACCCGAGCCCCTCGGCTCTTTTCTGTTTTGCCGACGATGGATTTTTACTCTTCCCTGCAGAGGATGCTGCAGCAGCGAAACAACATCTTGTTCCTATGTACCCTAATGATCTACCCTTCTCTTTCGACCATGACTACATCCGGGCTAACGCTCCTTTTGTGGACGCTTTGGTGGTGTCTCCGTGGCCTTTGCGAACGTCAGTTTTCTGGAAACTAGGGCACTGTTGTACCTATACTGCATGGGATGCTGAGGTCCCACACCATATACGTATGAAGTGGGCTCCCAGAGAGTTTATTCGTTACCCGTGAAGTTGCTATGACGAGCTATTTTGTAATATGTGCTGCAGACGCTTGCAGAGAGCTCTAATTTTTCTGAGGCTTTCTGAGGCTGGTAGAAGGCCACTTCTCATATGCCATCTGCACCTCCATGTCCACCAGACCGTCAACACTCAGCACACACCCCACCATCGCGCGTGGCCCCGCAGCATCAGCCCCGAAACCAAGAAATCCCCTATAAAACTCCTCAGTGATGCCAGAGCCACAGAACTCGTTAGTCACCGTCCAACACAGCCCGCCACAGCAGCAAGGGAAGTGCTTCAGTCCGGTCATCTGGTCGTCCCACTCCATCCACCTGTACACTCCGCAAGTCATGCTGGATTGGCCTCCACGCGCTCGACGACCGCTGTCCTGAATGCCGCAGCGCCCAGCTGGCTTTGGGCCACCCCCTACCGGGGGCGCTCTCGGCATGACCCACAAAGTGGGATACAGGCACACCGGTGCACGCGTACCGTCGCCATTTCGCCGCACCTCCTACACATCAGTGGAGGTATCAGCTGTGATGGGACGCAGCCGCGTTCGCGGCGTTGAGACCATAAGTCCTCCCATACATCATTGCAGGCCTCATAGTAGTGGAGAAGGGCACCCGTCAATGCACAAGCCGTTGCACTACTGAGAGGGCTCTACTCCGCTTGGTCCCACGTGCATGGCGGGGTGAGAACGGGCTGTCCGTCCAATCATCCCGAGAGGTATTCGAGCAGCCTGGGCCACTGCACTGCCCGGAGACTCCGTTTGCCCCCTCCCAGGAGCCTCCATCCATTGTCGTGCGGTATCTCCACGATGACGTCTACCCCTGCTTGACTGGGGCTTTGAGGCAATGTGATCACCAATCGCTGCCCCCTAAATGGGGCCTCCATCACCGGCCCAAGGTCCAAGGTATCCAACGTGTGACGGGCGTCTGCAGCCACGCTGTCATCACCATCCGGCAGCGATAGCAGCACCTCCGTGATGCGAGCAGGCGTGCCGTCCCCCCGGATCCCTGCAAGTTGCTTGTACCCCACCAAAACCACCATGCACCTTTGCCCCTTCGCCATCAGGACAATCCTCCGTAGCTGCTGGTCTTACAGCCATAGTTCCCCCTTCTCCAACGTGGTGGCCACTGCTAGAACCGGGAGGGAGCATAACGGTTGTGAGGGACGGGTAGTACTTCACGGGGCCAGCCCATGATGATCATGACGGCACGATGGCCTACAAACACGTTAAGCCACGGTTCGTCATGACTAGCTCAGTCACGCAGCGCGGCTGGTGGCCCACGACAGCACGGACATTGCACGGGACCGCTCCCGCAATGTGGGGAATTCTTGGGCTACCCAGCATTCCATCCCTTGGCTAAAGGTCTGCACCGCCGCTACCATGCACTCGGGAAACGTGGACGTGGCCAAATTGTGCGTAATGCCCGACTTGGACGCCAGGAGTGCGTGCAGCGGCACCCGCTGAAAGGCCGCCTAAAGGCAGCTTGGGAGGACAACGAAAAAGCTCTACGGCGGCAGCTGCCTAACCCTTCCAACCAACGAAAAGAAGGGCGTATCACCTCGCAAGAATGCCTACGTAGCCGTCCTCCAATGTCCCGGCGGCAGTTGCATGATCTTGGTGAGCCGATGATTTCTCCGGGCGTAAGCATCTTCCCCATCTAGATAATGTCCTCTAGGAAGAGCTTGACCTTCGCCGGGCCCCGGGACGACACAGCCCTCACCGCCGCGAAGGGCAGCTTCAGTTCTCCTGGGACTACTCCCGCGATTACCTACTCCGTCCATCCGCATCCGCGCTCTTTCGAGGACATGAACTCCATGGCCTTGACCGCGAGTCGCAGATCCGCAGTGAACTCCTCTACTTTCACACAGTAGCCGTGCAACTGCTTCGTCCCTTTCGCACGGTATGCGCAAGTGGCTCGTGTCTTCCTCGGGTCCTCCACAGAAGATGCAGGGAAGCGTAGGAATCACCGTGCGGGTGATTTTTTGCCGCCACCGTCACATGACTTGCATGGTGGGGAGACGGCCGTCCCTTGCCCGCAGCAGATCTTGGTGTGTAGGGCCATGATGCACCGTTCCCAGAGGCACAACTTCACAAGTACCATCCAACAGCCTATGGACCCTTGTGCGCGCTACCAACGAGTCCCACACCACCTCTCAAACCTGCCCGCATGGTGGGCACATGAGGTTCTAGCACCCAACCTTAATTAGGCACCAGGAGGGTTGCGTGCTCCTCGGGTAACATGACGTGTACCGGCCGGGCCTTTGCGTGGGCCGCAACAAAGTCCGGTTCCTTCAGCGGGACTGCTGCCAAGTGCGAGCTCTGCCGTACCACCCAGTGATGAGGTCCTTTAACTCTGTGTGGCATTCGAAAAAGCCCCTCCGGCACCCAGTTCAATGCGTGCTGGTTAATGAAATAGGAGGTTGCTCCTTTGATGCCGCGGTACATCGCCTGCTGAGCCTTGCGCAGTTGCGCCCCTCTGATGGAGGCATCCACCACATGTACCGCGAGGCCTGAAGGAGGGAGGACGTAAGCGTCGGCCCCGACGATTTCCGCCTCCACGACCGTGCCACGCATGGCATCTCTCCACGTGGGGCTACCGTGGCTCGCCACGGCCACGTTGGTGACCCCATCTTCCCAAGGAGGGGCATCAGACGACGTGACCTTGGCCGCCACTGGCACCCAGCAGTACGTTTGGGGCTCCAGCCATGCCACGTCCGAATGTGGGCTCACCACGACTCTTCCTAGCCACGCTGCATTGGAAGCCGTCAACTCCGCAGAGAGGAGAGCTTTCGACCGATGTACTCCATGTGGCCGCCAGTGTACGTCACATAGGCATATGGACTCGATGGTGTCGAGCACCGTGGTATACTCCGCCCCCCACATGGTTGTGGAGCTATGAGGCTGGCACACCACCACCGTGCCGTGCTGCTCTGCCCCACCTTCGCGCAGCGAGGTGACAGCGACGTGTGGACCACGTGGCACTTTGTCTAACCTGACGACCCCTCCAAGACCGGGCTCACATCACCGTCAGGGGCAAGGCCTAATGACAGTGCTAATACTATGGCCCACTCCGCTTGACCCAACACCGCCTTGCATGCCCTGTCGAACGCTCACTTCCAGTCTACAACCCACAGAGTCGGAGCGTCAAGACCGCCTCAGGCATGTGCTGTAAGAAAGGGGACTAACGCCGGATCGTTCTGTTGCCGAGGACCGTCAAAGACTTCCCGCAACAAGAACATCATGGCGGCCACGGCGACAAACGGCATGGACAGCCTTGGACGCCCCGGGTTCCTATCGTTGTCCTTGTCCCCGTCCAACACATATTCATCGCCGACGAACTGTCTTGTGCGCTTGGTGGCCTTTTTGTGTGGCGCTCCGGATGAAGTAGACGATGGGACGGGGGACCGGGCATCCGGGACTGTAATACCGCTTGGAGACCCGTTAGCCACACATGGTCCAGCTGAGTGGGCCCAACTCCCGCATTACAAAGGTGCATATGGTCTTCATGACATTCAGGAAGCTGTACAGCCCAGTGTCCGGGCTCATGGTGTGGAAGCCGCGCGTGTACTCATGCCCTCGTTAGTGTACTTGTGAGTGCACGCCCATCCGCCGCCGGTTCAATAGGCCGGACAATGGTGGGCGACCCGGTAATACAGCCTCGCAGGTAGAGACGTCTTTGTGCAGTGTAGCCCCCGCAGGGACGCGGCGGTGAGGTCCTTGGTGGATCCGCCGAATGACCTCCTGAGGTCCCCGACTTCCAGCGTCCCACTCGCTGTGAGCACTCGGTCGATCCGCGTGTCTCCTGCATGCAATGCAAACGTCCCGGGTGGAACGATGAATTCACCGCACACCCCAAACCGCGTGTGCATGTCGTCAAGCATGGCTGGCAATTCACCTTTGATGACAGCCGAGGGATGATGCGTGAGCTGAGCCAAAGTTACTACCATGGAGTCACGGCACAGGATCCGAATATCCGCCAACTTATGCCCTTTACCCGACCGCACCACAACATTGGACAGGTCTTTCGGCAGGCTTTCAATTGCAGGGCTGCAGTCTTCATGGAAGCTTTTAACCTCACCACTTCCACCGCAAAGTCCGATAAGTACAGCGCCGCGTACCGCACTATGCCACCTAAAATTGCTGCCATTACCTCATGGGGCACTAACGCCGTTCCCACGGTGGTCGTGCACCAGCCTAGGAGAGCTTCGCATCGGTGTGCATGCTTCTCTTCCATGGATGCCGATGCTTTCGAATCCAGTCTGAGGCCCAGGTAGGCCACAGTACTCTGGGCCACCAAACACACCCACGGAGTTACATCATTGTTATGGTTCAGGTGCACCATAATCGAGGGGACGCATGTTGTAGTGGCGCACGTACAGTTGCCAATATTGAGGGACATGCTGGTGTCCACCAAGTACTATGCAATCGCTGCTATGTACTCCACGAACTACGGCAAGCAAGGCGCTATCAGCAAGGGGTCTTCACAATACGCTTGTACCAGGGCGGCACCGCGTCGCGGACATCCCCTTGGGCTTGGCGGGCAAGCCTCCACACGAGGGGCTCTAGGAGGAGGAGCACGGCGCTTTCCGCGCTGCGATGTGACAATGCGCATTGTGGAGCCGCACCTAAGGGTATGGAAGAGCTTTATAAGTTCCTCCGGGACCCGCATGTGGCGCGGGAGCAGACTGAGAGCCCCATGCGGGGCTGTGTTGAAGGCCTTGGAGACATCAAAGGCCAGGATAAGATTCTCCTCGTGTCCCCGCTATAGTCTGCCCTGCCAAGAACACCGGGGCTGCCGCCGTTCAGCCTGGCATGGCCCCGAGCTGCCACCTTGCAGCCATCCCCTTACGAGCCAGGCCGCCGTGAACCTCCGCATGAGGGGGGTCATAAGCCTTCTCATGTCTCGTTGCCCCAACCCTATGGGCCTGTACGCAACGAAGTCCCCCGTGGTCGTACCCTTGGAAATCGGCCAGATGATGGCCTCATGCGACGACTCTGAGACTTTTGCGCCACGGAGCATGGCTCGGTAGGCGTGCACCAAGAGCCCTTGCATTGGCTCGGGCAGATGCGCGATGAGGGCCGCCGGGACCCTATGGGATCCTGGCGCTTTGTCGTCTGCAACAGCCTGCTTCACGGCGTCCTTGAGGTCCCGCAGGGTGTAGTCGAGTACCGACTTCCACTCGTCCAATACAACCCCAGGGGACGTGGGCCCGGAACAGTCTTTCAAGGGCCAGTAAGTTCGAAGTCCTTTGGCATACAGCGCCTCCCAGTACGTCTGGACCTCCCCAATGACCTCTTAGGCCTCCATGAGCACTTTCTATGACTCCCGGACGCGCACCGACCATAAGCCGGAGGGAGGGTAGCTGACCACGTTGATGGCGCCGCAGATCGCCGTCCATCGTAGGTGCAAATCCGGTACCTTGCACCGCCAGTAGTCCTTGATGGACCTACGCCGGTTGCATCTGAGGGCACCCTTGAGCTCTTCCGAGCGTCGGTCAAGCTGCTGAAGCTATTGATCCAGAGCATCGCGCAAGTCCTCCACGCTGGCGGGGGACAAGTTGGGGCCCACCTGCCGGAGGTGTTGGAGTAGGGCGCCAGCTTGTCTAGAAGCGAGCCCTGACCCCTCTGCGTCCCGTCTCCACAACTCTTGGGCCCGCCATGCGATGGTCTGTTGATCCGCGAGGACCTGGAACAAAGACGCTTCCATGCCTGCTTGTCCATACGGGTACTACAGCTCCATGCCTAAGGGCATGCACACCCCCTCTACCCGTGACACTTCGTAACGGAGGGCAGAGATCCTGTCGAGGACCGCCTGAACCGCCGGCGTGCCCACGGTGGCAATGTCCTTATCTAACGAGATCCACCGCTTAGGCGCTAGGTCATCACAAGCCCGTTGTAGCACTGCCGCCGCCGCCTCACGGGCCCCCAACGAGTCCGGACGTATGGCGTGCAGCGTGCCCTGGGCGTGCGAGTAGGCCAGCCGTGTGATCCTCACCTTCGCAGCCATTGTTAGTGGGATGCCGAGGACCACGAGGCCATGGTCCGACCTTAGCGCCGCCGGATATCTCCCCGACGCCAGCAACGGGAGCTCACACATTGCCCATAGGACCAGCGGTGCGTTGTGCAAGAAGGAGTCCAAGTTATGCCCTTCACACGTGCGCTGCCGGTCTTCCTTTGCCGAGTGTCCTGCCCTCAGGAACCCACACTCTTCCCACAGTGCCCCGAGCCGCCTAGTGGATGGGTGTCCTGGGGAGTCCAGCCACACATTGAAGTCCCCCCCAATGAGCACCAGCCTCGTGCCTCCGACGCTCTTGGCCACCGCATACATGGCCACGTCACTAGACGGATGCCTTGGACACGTAAGAGTCACCGCCACTACCAAGGCCGTATACATTGAGGACCCTGAACGTCCCATCTTCGGTCACCACATCGAGGGCCATGGCCTTGCCCGGCGCGATGTCCAACACGTCTCTAACCTCCTCCGCAGCGAACACGTCCGTCTGAAGGGCAATCAAGAGACCACCACGTACCGCAGCCCCCGCCGCCGCCAGATGATTGACCCCCAGGAACGCGTGGTGTCCATAGTGGTGCCACTGATTCTCCATATGTACCACACCCTGGGGGTCCTACAGGCGTGTCTTTTAGAAGAGACCAAGGATGGCACCTTGGGCCTTTAAATGCCCGCCACAACCGCCTCACTGTCGAGCATGCCCGGGGCCGTGGGCATGCCGTCACCCCGCATTAAGCCTTGGACGTTCCAAGACACCGCAGTCCGGGCGTCACAGGCGATATTCCACCTATGCATTGTTGCCAGATCCAGATCATCAGCCTTGCCCGGTCCTCCGGGTGGAGGGCCGGCGGCACCGGCACTAGGCGGCGCACATGACGATCCCTTGGCACAACCCGACGCCAAGCACTGTCGCGCACCTGTGCAAGAGGTCGCCGTCGGGCGCGCCCCACGGGGCGGTGGAGAAGCCCGCTAGCCTCCGCTGTGGGTCGCACGTGAGTCGTCTTCCGTGCCTCCCGTCAATGACACTGCCGCGGACCCGCGAGCACCGCTCAACGCCGCAGACGAAGACGCCTCCTACGCTCCTGAGGATTGAACTCCCGTAGGCTGCGTGAGCGTCAACGAGCCAGCTTTGGCCACCGCAATGGGCTTCGCCAGTCCACCAGGCATGACGCCCTTGATCATGGCCTCTCCTTGCTCACGCTGAGCCGGGTCCGACCCATGGTCCCTCCCCAGGTGGTCTAGGTGGTCCTTGGGATGGAGGTGGCTGGGCTTCAGGTGGCGGCCGGCCTGCCACGGGCACTCGCACGCCCCCTCCACCTTGGACCACGGGCAGACGTTCACGTCGCCCGCCCCATGCTGCCCTGTGGTTAGATGCCCGCCGAAGTGCCGCAACACCACCCTGACGTTAGACTAGTTGCCATACGGTAACCTGGGGCCCTTTCTTGGAATGGGGCTTCGGTGCCGCCTTCGGGCCCACCTTCGCCACAGCGGCCGCACGGGCAGCTGGCCGGACAGGCGGCACACTCGGCGGCAGCGGCAAGTGCATCATCCCCTCCACGGGGAACTGCCCCTCCACCCACCGGCGCCACACATCGGCGAACTTCTCCCGTTCGCCTGCGACTGTCCACCGGGAGTTCTAAAACGCCCGGGGCCGCGGCACAATGGCTTCAGCCATGAGCATGTGCAAGGCGTCTCCTCCGTAGTGCCTGCGGAACCGCAGCCTCCCTGAGCCAACCAAGGTCCCCTTGAGGTATAGCGCGGTGTCCCCGTCGCCGGTCAGGGTACCGACGCCCAAGGCCTCCAAGTGCGGCGGGCGGATGGTGAGCTCGGCGCCCCTGTGCGGTCCTACATTTGCGGCGCAAAGGAGTCGGCTCCAGCGCCACAAGGACCCAACACCACCCCCGTGGCCCACCATGCAACATTGCCAAGGAAGTGGCCGGCCAGTTGATGGACAACTGCGCCGCCGGCGCCCGCGGAAGGGCCGCCGCGTGCCCTCGCAACGCCGCACACATGGTGGCCGCTGGCCCAGGCTGCTAAATGTTGGCGGGGGCCGAGGACGACACATCGTGCCCCTGGCTGTGTGGTTCCTTCGTCACATGCACGAACACCACCGGTGCTGGCGGGATACTCCCGGGCGGGCACCTCTGCACCCGGCGCACGGGACGCATGCACCACAAGAGGTCCCGGAGGACCCCGTAGCACGCACACCAAGTCCACCGCTCCCGCACCAGCCTCTCCGTGGTGACTACAATCGAATCCAAGCCCCCCTATTCCACCCGCACACAAGCCCAATACCCTGCGCCCTCCAACACCACCATTTGTCCCATGTCCGCCTGGCCCAGGGCATGGGTGGGCGCCACGTCCTCCACCGCAGCCATGGTTGGGTGTCCTCTTCCCACGGTTGGGAGGCGTGCGGCCTGTGCCTCTGTAGCGTGTCCTTCCCATGCTGCAGGGATACCGACCCAACCAAGGACATTCCCCCCTCCGCCGTTGCCATGCACAGCAGGGCGTGTTGCAGCCTAGTCAGGCAACCCCGCCTTATGCCCGAGGTCCGCCACCGGCAGAGGAGGGCGGGGCGCCGGGAGGACATTAAGTGCCTCCGCGGGCAATTCCCCCAGCGAGGGCAGACGCACGACCGGCCCAATGTCCCTTTTGAGGACCACCGCCGCCATCCACCGCCGGTCCAACCTGGTCACGAGGGTGCCTGGCCTCGGCACCCGCAGAAGGATACCGACAGTGGATAGCAGTGCACACACACCGCAGTGCTTGCGGATTGTTGCCGGTTGTCGCGCCTGCGCTACCCTAGGAACCGTGAGTAGGTCCTCTGCACCCGGCCACACCGTCCTCTGTCCCCCCGGCGCCATGCGCAGCGTGCGGACCGCCGTGTCCAACCTGCGTGTCCACTTGGGCGAGCTGCACTCCAGCGTAGGCAGGTCCAAGGGGTCCAAAGTAAGCTGCACATTGGGGGATGGGAGGTGTTGGGCTGTCCAATGCCGCCCAACCACTCCCACCGGGCGGTCCAGGTACACGAACTCTGAGCCGCCTAGCTCGACATACTGAGCGATGAGGGGGGCGGCAGGAGATTGCGAGTACTGTTGGCCCTCGCACCCCTCCCTCGGGGGGTTCATGGCGTGGGGGGCCACGCACTGCGTTGTGTCCGCCACCAGCGCCAACGTGCGGTGGCATAGCCCAGCCTCATGGTCGGCGGCCACCAGAAATTGATGCCGTGGCCCGTGCTCACCGCAGGCCCGATACAACCCCTCCAGGGCGTCTCGACTGGTGGCGGTGAGGCGTGCGCATAATCCCGGAGCCAGGGAAGCGCACCCCTGAGTTGCCTTCCCGCCTCCCCTGGCCGGATGGTAGCCTGCATGGTCGGAAGGTACCTCCATGTGCCCCCGGCAATCGCGTCCCGTCATGGTTGAGGCCTCTCCGCTCCCCATTGGAGGGCGACCACGATCACGTGGGGGTCAGGGGCTCCCCAGTGAGCTGCCGCGCGTGTCTCCCATCCGTATCCTCGGCTGCTCCCCGCGGAGCCGTGAAGGTATGTCCTCCAACTCCAAAGATGATCGCCCAACCCCACAGGACCACAATGGTCTCCAGGCTGGGGCCACGGCCCGACTTAGTCTGCCAAGTCACCACTGATGGGCACGGGCCATTTGCCGGCCATAATCTCCACTCCATCCCCACCAGTCAGTCGTGGCCATGGGGCCCAAGGCCCGCATCCCACGAACCCGGGAACTGACGGTGGACCGCCACCCACGAATCGGCCCGGTCCCCAAGTGTGAAGCAGAGCCCCTCTGGGAGGCTCCGCGTCATAGGACTGGGGAGGCGGACACACCTGACCTCTATCGCCTGCCCAAGCCGGAACCCCGGCCCGTCCACCGGCGGACGGACCTCCGGGTCCCCCACAGCCAGCCGGACAACTACGGTGGGGAGGTGCAGGGACCTAGTCCACGGCTAGACGGTGACTGGCTCGCGGGGCGGATCCGGGCAGGCCGCCAGGGCGCCACCATCTCGGGCCCAACTGAGTGCCCTTTCCGAACACTATCTCCGGGTAACACCCGCCGTGGGCAACGCCCAAGACAAGTAGGTCACCACGGCGCGAGCTTGCCATCTTATCGGGTCCATGCCCGCGGGGGAGGTGCGCCACGTGCACACCCATCCTCAGGATGCCTCCTGGAGGAACACCATGTCTCTCCACAAGAACACCTGGAACGGGGTGAGCAAGGCCGCTACGCCTCAAGGCAGCGCCAGTGCCCACACGACCCTGCCCGCATGGGCAACCGCATACCCCACCGCTCGGAGCCCACCACCCTGCGCCGCTTCGAGCACGTCGCGCAACAATCCCTCGTGGCGGTTTAAGCGGCTAAGGCGGAGGGCCCCCAAGCGCGCGATCGTCCCGAGGATCAGTAGCACGTATTGGGGTACTCCCTGCGGCACTGGCGGTTGAGGGTTGGCGAAGCGGCCTAAGTCGGACCTCATGCACCACCCTTTGGCCCAGTGCCTGCAGGTTTCCACCTCTCCTGTCTTGGGCCGCGCCCTGTCAGCCACTCTTGTCTCCCCCCGCTTTACTTCGTGCTCCCCCCGGGTGCCCCAGATCTCAACTCCTTAATCCTCTTCACTACTAGCGCCCCGTGTCCGTGGCCGACGCTCTTGGCGCTCGTCTTCCCCCTCCTACACTGCAGCGGCCGGCGGCTGGTCGCTAGCAGCCCGTGGATCCGCGCAAGGGCCGCCTCCACGTGGGCTTCCACGTCCACCACATCGCCAAAGGCAATTCCGGTCCAAACTGATTGCCTGCAGCTGCCCGGCTGGGAATGCTCCTTCAACAGCACCCTCTGCAGCCTATTGCGCCACGCTCCCCGACGTGCCTCCTGCCGCATCCTCCCCCACCGCAACGATGTGCTGCGGTGGCTGCCATCCCCCGGCGTCCGCGTCCTGGAGCGTGCACACCACCACCAGCATCCCGGGGACACCACCGCGGTTTGCGAGGTGATACATGCTCGAGGTGGCGATGAGAACCACATTGTCGGCAGTGAGCGACAAGCGCTCCTCGGCATCCACGCCGAGCACGGCCTCCATGCCTTCGGGGTGCACAGCTCCCATACCTGCATTGGACCCAAGTGAAGGGGGCGTGAAGGGCCGCCTGCCGTGACGGGGGCGCCACGCGCTTGTGTTGCTCCTCCGCAGGGCCACGTAGAGGCCCTCCTCCTCCAATCCATCCCTCCCCACCTCGTCACGCAGGCGCTTTGCTGCCAGGCGCACTGTCAGTGGCAGGTGTTCCTTCGGCTCAGGCACCCGCACTTCCCCCGGGTGCTAGTACAGGACTCCCCGGCCCCCCAACAAGGCACAGCAGACCTGGTCGCCCAGCATGGGCACGTTCGCCACGCCCACCTCCCGGGCGACCCTCCTGAGGGGCTCGAGCTCGAAGCGCTCCAAGGCGCCCGCCAACGACGTCACCGCCTGCTGCCCACTACTCGAGAGGCGGTGCTCGTGGAAGCCCTCGGCTGCATGCAGCCTGTAGTGCCGCGTTTCACAACTCCCCAAGGGGGGGGGGGGGCAGTGCAGTGGGCGTGGGCAGCAGCGGCGCGCTTTCTGGGTTCGTGTCCATGCCGACGTAGACATCGGGCCCAGTGTCCTCCTGGTTGAGCGGTGCCATTGTCGGGTCACTGGGCCCGCGCTCCATCTCCGCTTCCGCTTCCTCCGTAGCCATGTCCACAGTTCCTTCCTCGTACCCTGCAACAGCCACTGCTGGCGGCGACTCCGGTTGCGTGGGGAAAGGCGTGAGCGGCCTCGTTGCCCGCCGCCTCCGCCGCATCCAGCCGTGCCCTCAGTCCGGCCTGTAGTCGGTGGCGGTTGATGCCCGTGGCGAAGTCCATGCTGAGCTGCAACCAGCCTGGGCACGGCTCCCTCGGCTGCACCACCTGCCAGTCCATCCACTCCCACATCCACTCCGCCACCCCCAAAGCAGCCGCACGCTCTGCACCCATCGCCACTCCTTCCTGGGTCATCCCCATCCCGCTTTCTTGTACCGCCGGCTTCTTCTGCACATGCATGTGGCATTGGTCCAGCCGTCTCCCGACCGTCACGCTCTCGCCCCGCCTTGGCACCAGCCGATTGGACCAGTCCCATCTCTCGACGCACAATCCCCCTGCATCCGCGGCAAAATGCGCCAACATCGCACTCTGCTCGCCCATCTCCGCCTGTCGACAGCGGGTAGCCAGGGCCTCCCGGAGCAGCACGCTGACGTCGGGGTGGCCGGCCGTGGCCATCCCTTCCTCCGCAGGCCACGCCTATACGGCTACCGGGGTCCGCTAAGCTGAGGCCCTCTGCCGGTGCTTACGACGGCACGTGCGTCCGAGCCGGCTCCCCTAATGTCCCCACATATGCCTGAGGTACGCTCCCCATGGCAAGCCGTTCGCCAAGCGCCTGTTGTTGCCGCAACTCCGCCACCTAGGGAACCCGGGCCTTGCCATAGGCACCAGCTGCGCACACCCGGTATGTGTCGCCATCATTGGTTCTGCGCCAATCCTTGGCACGCCTTCCGGCGTCGCTGGGGGCTCGGACGTCACTGTAACACGCACTGCCACGAGGTCCGTTGCCGCCTGCACTCCGAGTTGCCCCCCCCGTGGGCAGCACTGGAGGCACTGGGCCGGCGGTGGGTGGTGGCGGCATCCCTCCGGGCCTCGCAAGGGGCGCCGGTGCCACGTGTGGAGGCTGCAGCGGCGCGGCATGCGCTTGCGGTGGCCATCTTTTCGGGGTATGTGGGCGTCACGGGCGCCTGATGTACCCCTACTGCAGGGGGCTGCACTGGCGTAGCGTGTGCTTGTTGCTTCCGCCCCGGCACTGCGTAGGGCGCCCGTGCCACGCGCACCGGAGGTATTCCCACCAGTAACACTGCGGGCACTGGCGGGGCCTGATCGGTGCAACCCCCCCTAGCACAACAAGGGGTCAGGTGCCGCTTGTGGGGGCTACACCAGCACGGCATGCGATGGCGGCTGTCCCGTCGGTGCGTGGTGCACCGGCGACGCCGGCGCTTGAGGTACTCCTGCAGGTGGGGGCTGCACCGGCGCTGCATGCGCGTGCGGCATGCCCGCCGGCACTTCGTGAGGCGCCGGTGTCACAAGCGCCTGAGGTACTCCCATCGGCATCATTGGGGGCATTGGTGCGGCCTGAGCTAGCAGCATCGCCGTAGGTACTGCACGAGGTACTAGTACCACATACATAGGTTGTATTGGCGCCGCAGGTGCTCCGGCCGGCACCGCATGGGGAGCAGGGGACACGTGCGATGGATGCGAAGCATACGCGGCCTGCTGTTGGTGTTGGAGATGCTCTTGAAACGCGAGGTGAGGCATATGTTGTTGTACATGGTGATGGAGGTGGTACGGAAAGGCCGGGTGGGCATGGTGGTGGCGAAGGTGGTGTTGAACCGCGGCATGCCCCATTGGGTGGTGGTAGAGGTGATGGTGATGGTGAGGGGCCGCAAGAGGCATGATCGGCACAGGTGAGGGGCCCATAGGTGCGGGAATCGGGAACTGGTGTGCCCTAGGTGCATGCCCCATCCACCCCGCTGCTACTTTCTCTTTTCGTGTTTCTTTGTCCAACATCGACCATAAGCAAAAACATTTGCAGTGACATGCATATGGCATCAAAATAGTGTTGTCAAATGAATTGGAGTGCCATGCGTGAATGAATCAACACGCTATCGGAGTCGCTGTGTACCATACCTAATGGGAGTAGCGGTATGCATGCAATGTAAAACAGATTTTTCCGATTTGACCGATCTTTGGCATGCTTTCTTCATGTAGTTCGATGAACATCTAAGGCATCTCATCTGGAAGTGGTCATAGTACGCCCCATTGGGCAATGGTCAAACACCCCGCCAGTAGTCGATTTTGTGGTGCCGAGCGATCTTTGGCGCGCCTTTTTGGTAAATCCCACTATTTCAGTACATGATTAACAATTTTCGGCATACAACTCAGAGTCCATACCACTGCATACGGCTGCAAGGCAAATTCCTTGGCAACGGACTTTGACGAAAATTGATAAATCATGCACCTCAGTCTAGTAACATGCTCCGAATCAACGGCTTCATTTCTGGTGTACTTCATTGTCGCCCCCTGTAAAGGCATAGCGGTCACATTGCTACAAAACATGTACCTGCGGCTCACTTGGAAATGTGAAGTTGGGGCTCAGTTGGGGCTAAAACGGCTCATTTGGGGCTAAGTGGTGTTTTTGAAGGGTTTTAATGTGAAAAGTTGTGGCTTTCAGGGGTGGGTTGGGGTTTTGGAATGTCCCCAAAGGGACACCAATCCCTAGGCCAAGAGGATTTGACCGAGAGGTTTCTTTTTTTCGACGGCTCAGTTGACTGAGCACCCCGGCTGAGCCGTCACTGAGCCGTCACTGAGCTGGCTCACTAAGCGCCCAGTGAGCGCTCACTGAGCGCGCCAAATGGCTCAGGGAGTGCTCAGTGAGCGCTCACTGAGAGCTAATTGGGGGCTCACTCAGGGCACACTCGGGAGTTTCTCCCCCTTTCCGCCCTCTCTTCCCACCCTTGCTGGCCCACACTTCACCCTTTTCACACCAAAATTGGTCCGCAGTTGTCACCACGTCTTTTCTCCAAGAACTTGAGCGTGCATGTACACATACATACTTGTATACATGTGCCCGTGGCGACAAACACACAAACATCCAAACACACACACTTCGTCGGGGACACAAATATCCAAACACATACACACACATACACCATACACACGTCCACACACACATGCACATGCACAAATTGACAACCACATTCATTCTTGTGTGCAATTATCTTGCGTTTACATAAACACATGGCCACATTGAACCATGTGAAGTGAAGGGCTAGGGAGAGATGGTTACGGGGTTGGGGTTCGGGGATATGAACCCAACCATTTGCGAGGGTGTTCCTTGTTGCCTCATGAAAATGGCACCCCCCCCCCATACACACACACACACACACCATGAAGCACAAATAGGGCACAAAGGACATTGCTCGCTTTTGTGAGGTTGATCATACAACCATCTTGACCTACACCATGACACGTTGATCCCCCTCCCTCCTTATCCCCTCCCCTCCCCTTTCGCTATGCTCCGTTCCCCCGCTTCCCTCGTGTGTAGCCCTTCTGTTTTCTTGCCTGTCCAGTCCCCTTTGTCCTAGCTTTCCTATTTTTTGGCCATGGCATCACATGCATGATGGTGGCGGCAAGGACGATGACCTATGCAGGTATGTTGTGCTATTATGTGTGTGGGTGTGCGTGTGTGTGCTTGCATGCGTGTGTAGTTGTGCCCATGCGCATGTGCGCAGCTGTAGATGGTTTGTTCGTTCTTGGTTTCTCTCATTTCGTGTTTGTATGTCTGCTTGTGTGTGTGGGGGGGGGGGGGAGGGTGGCATGGATCAATGTGTGAGTGAAGGTGTCTTTGTGCGTGAGTGGTTGTGAGTGTGTGACTGCGTTCTTTGGTTTCTGGTTGCCTAGGTTGGTGCGTGTATGTGGATTCGTGAATGTGTGTACGCGCAGGTGTGTGTGTGTCTGTGTGTGTTGCAGCTGTTGTTTTGGATGTTGTTGTTGGTTTTGGTGTTGTGTGGCATAGGCTTTGATTGTGTGCGCATAACATTGTGTTTGTGGCTGCAGACGCAGACGCAGGTATGCTTGTCCCCCACTGCTGCCCAAGGGCGCGTGACCTCACCGTGATGTGGGGGTGAAACCGGGGGGGGGTCCCCCCCGGGCTAACAAGCAATTCGGGGGGTGATCTGGTCCAGCCGCGGCGGCCAGGGCACGGGATCGCGCGCCCCACCCCTCGCCGGCCACCGTGAGAGAGTCACGATGGCACACGGCGGGCTCCACCGGGGGGTGGCGGTATGCGGGGGTAGACCAGGTCCCCCAGTGACCCAGCCCTCTCCACGGCTCATGTGCGCTCCCCTACCCCAACCCACTACACCTTGTGTTCTGCACAGGTACATCATGGGGTGGGGATACCATCCTATCCGACGCCCGTCCGGGCCTGGGGTTGCTTGGACCGGAGCTGGGAGGTGGTGGAATAAAGGGGGGACAGCGTCGGGGCGGAGGAAAGGGCCAGAACCTGCCGCTACGGTGCTCACTGCGCCGGGGTAATGGCTCCTGCCTGCTTCCTCTACGTCTCGCTCCCCAGGAAGTGCTGTGAAACAAGGGGAGGCCCCGCGTCACTGTTCCGGTGCCCGTGCGGGGTGGCGGAACCGATGCGTGGAGTTACGGAATGATATAAGGGGAGGCCCCCCGGGCCCGTGGTTTGAACTGCCTTACTGAAATAAGGGGAGGCCCCCCAGTCCCTGGTCCTTTGCCTACATGGACTGGAGGAGGTGTGGAATTATGGAATGATGGCATGATATATGGGGTGGTCCCCCGGCCCCAGGTCCTCCGCTCTGTGAGGGTAGAGCGACATGAGCAAACCGATACAATTCTGAAATAACGGGAGGCCCCCCCCGTGCCCCCCATGCCGGGTATCCCATGTGGGGCGGCCGTACGGTACGGTGGAAATTGAAATAAGGGGAGGGCCCCCCAAATTCACAAGGCTGGTGGGGTGTGTCACACAGCGGCGGTTACACCCGAGTCCCTCCGGTCCAGCCTCAGCCGCGGAGAGATAGGGACGCCCCGTGGGTTCGTCAGGTATTTTTCCTTCCCCCACACAGCGGCGGTTACACCCGAATCCCTCCGGTCCATCCTGGGCCACAGGGGGATAGGGATGCCCCGTGGGTTCGTCAGGAAATTTTTCCTTCCCCCACACAGCGGCGGTTACACCCGAGTCCCTCCGGTCCAGCCTGGGCCGCGGGGGGATAGGGACGCCCCGTGGGTTTGTCAGGTATTTTGCCTTTCCCCACACAACGGCGGTTACACCCGAGTCCCTCCGGTCCAGCTTGGGCCGCAGAGGGATAGGGACGCCCCGTGGGTCCGTCACGTATTTTTCCTTCCCCCACACAGCGGCGGTTACACCCGAGTCACTCCGGTCCAGCTTGGGCCGCAGAGGGATAGGGACGCCCCGTGGGTCCGTCAGGTACTTTTCCTTCCCCGACACAGCGGCGGTTACACCCGAGTCCCTCCGGTCCAGCGTGGGCCGCGGGGGGATAGGGACGCCACGTGGGTTCGTCAGGTATTTTTTCTTCCCCCACACAGCGGCGGTTACACCCGAGTCCCTCCGGTCCAGCCTGGGCCGCGGAGGGATAGGGACGCCCCGTGGGTTTGTCAGGTATTTTACCTTCCCCCACACAGCGGCGGTTACACCCGAGTCCCTCCGGTCCAGCCTGGGCCGCGGAGGGATAGGGACGCCCTGTGGGTTCGTCAGGTATTTTACCTTCCCCGACACAGCGGCGGTTACACCCGAGTCCCTCCGACCCAGCCTGGGCCGCGGAGGGATAGGGACGCCCCGTGGGTTCGTCAGGTATTTTTCCTTCCCCCACACAGCGGCGGTTACACCCGAGTCCCTCCGGTCCAACCTGGGCCGCGGAGGGATAGGGACGCCGCGTAGGTTCGTCAGGTATCTTTCCTTCCCCCACACAGCGGCGGTAACACCCGAGTCCCTCCGGTCCAGCCTGGGCCGCAGAGGGATAGGGACGCCCCGTGGGTTCGTCAGGTATTTTTCCTTCCCCCACACGGCAGCGGTTACACCCGAGTCCCTCCGGTCCAGCTTGGGCCGCGGGGGGATAGGGACGCCCCGTGGGTTCGTCAGGTATTTTACCTTCCCCCACACAGCGGCGGTTACACCCGAGTCCCTCCGACCCAGCCTGGGCCGCGGAGGGATAGGGACGCCCCGTGGGTTCGTCAGGTATCTTTCCTTCCCCCACATAGCGGCGGTAACACCCGAGTCCCTCTGGTCCAGCCTGGGCCGCAGAGAGGTAGGGACGCCCCGTGGGTTCGTCAGGTATTTTTCCTTCCCCCACACAGCGGCGGTTACACCCGAGTCCCTCCGGTCCAGCCTGGGCCGCGGGGGGTTAGGTACGCCCCGTGGGTTCGTCAGGTATTTTTCCTTCCCCCAAACAGCGGCGGTTACACCCGAGTCCCTCCGGTCCAGCCTGGGCCGCGGAGGGATAGGGACGCCCCGTGGGTTCGTCAGGTACTTTGCCTTTCCCCACACAGCGGCGATTACACCCGAGTCCCTCCGGTCCAGCTTGGGCCGCAGAGGGATAGGGACGCCCCGTGGGTCCGTCAGGTATTTTTCCTTCCCCCACACAGCGGCGGTTACACCCGAGTCACTCCGGTGCAGCTTGGGCCGCAGAGGGATAGGGACGCCCCGTGGGTCCGTCAGGTATTTTTCCTTCCCCCACACAGCGGCGGTTACACCCGAGTCCCTCCGGTCCAGCGTGGGCCGCGGGGGGATAGGGACGCCCCGTGGGTTCGTCAGGTATTTTTTCTTCCCCCACACAGCGGCGGTTACACCCGAGTCCCTCCGGTCCAGCGTGGGCCGCGGAGGGATAGGGACGCCCCGTGGGTTTGTCAGGTATTTTACCTTCCCCCACACAGCGGCGGTTACACCCGAGTCCCTCCGGTCCAGCCTGGGCCGCGGAGGGATAGGGACGCCCTGTGGGTTCGTCAGGTATTTTACCTTCCCCGACACAGCGGCGGTTACACCCGAGTCCCCCACTCAGCCTGGGCCGCGGAGGGATAGGGACGCCCCGTGGGTTCGTCAGGTATTTTTCCTTCCCCCACACAGCGGCGGTTACACCCGAGTCCCTCCGGTCCAACCTGGGCCGCGGAGGGATAGGGACGCCGCGTAGGTTCGTCAGGTATCTTTCCTTCCCCCACACAGCGGCGGTAACACCCGAGTCACTCCGGTCCAGCCTGGGCCGCAGAGGGATAGGGACGCCCCGTGGGTTCGTCAGGTATTTTTCCTTCCCCCACACGGCAGCGGTTACACCCGAGTCCCTCCGGTCCAGCTTGGGCCGCGGGGGGATAGGGACGCCCCGTGGGTTCGTCAGGTATTTTACCTTCCCCCACACAGCGGCGGTTACACCCGAGTCCCTCCGACCCAGCCTGGGCCGCGGAGGGATAGGGACGCCCCGTGGGTTCGTCAGGTATCTTTCCTTCCCCCACATAGCGGCGGTAACACCTGAGTCCCTCTGGTCCAGCCTGGGCCGCAGAGAGGTAGGGACGCCCCGTGGGTTCGTCAGGTATTTTTCCTTCCCCCACACAGCGGCGGTTACACCCGAGTCCCTCCGGTCCAGCCTGGGCCGCGGGGGGTTAGGTACGCCCCGTGGGTTCGTCAGGTATTTTTCCTTCCCCCAAACAGCGGCGGTTACACCCGAGTCCCTCCGGTCCAGCCTGGGCCGCGGAGGGATAGGGACGCCCCGTGGGTTCGTCAGGTACTTTGCCTTTCCCCACACAGCGGCGATTACACCCGAGTCCCTCCGGTCCAGCCTGGGCCGCGGCTGGATAGGGACGCCCCGTGGGTTCGTCAGGAAATTTTTCCTTCCCCCACACAGCGGCGGTTACACCCGAGTCCCTCCGGTCAGGCCCGGGCCGCGGGGGGTTAGGTACGCCCCGTGGGTTCGTGAGGTATTTTTCCTTCCCCCAAACAGCGGCGGTTACACCCGAGTCCCTCCGGTCCAGCCTGGGCCGCGGAGGGATAGGGACGCCTCGTGGGTTCGTGAGGTATTTTGCCTTTCCCCACACAGCGGCGGTTACACGCGAGTCCCTCCGGTCCAGCCTGGGCCGCAGAGGGATAGGGACGCCCCGTGGGTTCGTCACGTATTTTTCCTTCCCCCAAACAGCTGCGGTTACACCCGAGTCCCTCCGGTCCAGCCTGGGCCGCGGGGGGATAGGGACGCCCCGTGGGTTCGTCAGGAAATTTTTCCTTCCCCCACACAGCGGCGGTTACTCCCGAGTCCCTCCGGTCCAGCCTGGGCCGGGGGGATAGGGACGCCCCGTGGGTTCGTCAGGTATTTTACCTTCCCCCACACAGCGGCGGTTACACCCGAGTCCCTCCGACCCGGCGTGGGCCGCGGAGGGATAGGGACGCCCCGTGGGTTCGTCAGGTATTTTTCCTTCCCCCACACAGCGGCGATTACACCCGAGTCCCTCCGGTCCAACCTGGGCCGCGGAGGGATGGGGACGCCCCCTGGGTTCGTCAGGTATCTTTCCTTCCCCCACACAGCGGCGGTAACACCCGAGTCCCTCCGGTCCAGCCTGGGCCGCAGAGGGATAGGGACGCCCCGTGGGTTCGTCAGGTATTTTTCCTTCCCCCACACGGCGGCGGCTACACCCGAGTCCCTCCGGTCCAGCCTGGGCCGCGGGGGGATAGGGACGCCCCGTGGGTTCGTCAAGAAATTTTCCCTTCCCCCACACAGCGGCGGTAACACCCGAGTCCCTCCGGTCCAGCCTGGGCCGCAGAGGGATAGGGACGCCCCGTGGGTTCGTCAGGTATTTTTCCTTCCCCCACACGGCGGCGGCTACACCCGAGTCCCTCCGGTCCAGCCTGGGCCGCGGGGGGATAGGGACGCCCCGTGGGTTCGTCAAGAAATTTTCCCTTCCCCCACACAGCGTCGGTAACACACCCGAGTCCCTCCGGTCAAGCCTGGGCCGCGGGGGGTTAGGGACGCCCCGTGGGTTCGTCAGGTATTTTTTCTTCCCCCACACAGCGGCAGTTACACCCGAGTCCCTCCGGTCCAGATTGGGCCGCGGAGGGATAGGGACGCCCCGTGGGTTCGTCAGGTATTTTGCCTTTCCCCACACAGCGGCGGTTACACCCGACTCCCTCCGGTCCAGCCTGGGCCGCAGAGGGATAGGGACACCCCGTGGGTTCTTCAGGTATTTTGCCTTTCCCCACACAGCGGCGGTTAAACCTGAGTCCCTCCGGTCAAGCCTGGGCCGCGGGGGGTTAGGGACGCCCCGTGGGTTCGTCAGGTATTTTTTCTTCCCCCACACAGCGGCAGTTACACCCGAGTCCCTCCGGTCCAGATTGGGCCGCGGAGGGATAGGGACGCCCCGTGGGTTCGTCAGGTATTTTGCCTTTCCCCACAGAGCGGCGGTTACACCCGACTCCCTCCGGTCCAGCCTGGGCCGCAGAGGGATAGGGACGCCCCGTGGGTTCGTCAGGTATTTTTCCTTCCCCCACACAGCGGCGGTTACACCCGAGTCCCTCCGGTCCAGCCTGGGCCGCGGGTGGATAGGGACGCCCCGTGGGTTCGTCAGGAAATTTTTCCTTCCCCCACACAGCGACGGTTACTCCCGAGTGCCTCCGGTCCAGCCTGGGCCGGGGGGATAGGGACGCCCCGTGGGTTCGTCAGGTATTTTGCCTTTCCCCACACAGCGGCGGTTACACCCGAGTCCCTCCGGTCCCGCTTTGGTCGCGGGGGGTTAGGGACGCCCCGTAGGTTCGTCAGGTATTTGTCCTTCCCCCACACGGCGGCGGTTACACCCGAGTCCCTCCGGTCCAGCCTGGGCCGCGGAGGGATAGGGACGCCGCGTAGGTTCGTCAGGTATCTTTCCTTCCCCCACACAGCGGCGGTAACACCCGAGTCCCTCCGGTCCAGCCTGGGCCGCAGAGGGATAGGGACGCCCCGTGGGTTCGTCAGGTATTTTTCCTTCCCCCACACGGCGGCGGTTACACCCGAGTCCCTCCGGTCCAGCTTGGGCCGCGGGGGGATAGGGACGCCCCGTGGGTTCGTCAGGTATTTTACCTTCCCCCACACAGCGGCGGTTACACCCGAGTCCCTCCGACCCAGCCTGGGCCGCGGAGGGATAGGGACGCCCCGTGGGTTCGTCAGGTATTTTTCCTTCCCCCACACAGCGGCGGTTACACCCGAGTCCCTCCGGTCCAACCTGGGCCGCGGAGGGATAGGGACGCCCCGTGGGTTCGTCAGGTATCTTTCCTTCCCCCACATAGCGGCCGTAACACCCGAGTCCCTCCGGTCCAGCCTGGGCCGCAGAGAGGTAGGGACGCCCCGTGGGTTCGTCAGGTATTTTTCCTTCCCCCACACAGCGGCGGTTACACCCGAGTCCCTCCGGTCCAGCCTGGGCCGCGGGTGGATAGGGACGCCCCGTGGGTTCGTCAGGAAATTTTTCATTCCCCCACACAGCGGCGGTTACACCCGAGTCCCTCCGGTCCAGCCCGGGCCGCGGGGGGTTAGGTACGCCCCGTGGGTTCGTGAGGTATTTTTCCTTCCCCCACACAGCGGCGGTTACACCCGAGTCCCTCCGGTCCAGCCTCGGCCGCGGAGGGATAGGGACGCCCCGTGGGTTCGTGAGGTATTTTGCCTTTCGCCACACAGCGGCGGTTACACGCGAGTCCCTCCGGTCCAGCCTGGGCCGCAGAGGGATAGGGACGCCCCGTGGGTTCGTCACGTATTTTTCCTTCCCCTACCCAGCTGCGGTTACACCCGAGTCCCTCCGGTCCAGCCTGGGCCGCGGGGGGATAGGGACGCCCCGTGGGTTCGTCAGGAAATTTTTCCTTCCCCCACACAGCGGCGGTTACTCCCGAGTCCCTCCGGTCCAGCCTGGGCCGGGGGGATAGGGACGCCCCGTGGGTTCGTCAGGTATTTTACCTTCCCCCACACAGCGGCGGTTACACCCGAGTCCCTCCGACCCAGCCTGGGCCGCGGAGGGATAGGGACGCCCCGTGAATTCGTCAGGTATTTTTCCTTCCCCCACACAGCGGCGGTTACACCCGAGTCCCTCCGGTCCAACCTGGGCCGCGGATGGATGGGGACGCCCCGTGGGTTCGTCACGTATCTTTCCTTCCCCCACACAGCGGCGGTAACACCCGAGTCCATCCGGTCCGGCCTGGGCCGCACAGGGATAGGGACGCCCCGTGGGTTCGTCAGGTATTTTTCCTTCCCCCACACGGCGGCGGCTACACCCGAGTCCCTCCGGTCCAGCCTGGGCCGCGGGGGGATAGGGACGCCCCGTGGGTTCGGCAAGAAATTTTCCCTTCCCCCACACAGCGGCGGTTACACCCGAGTCCTTCCGGTCCAGCCTGGGCCGCGGGGGGATAGGGACGCCCCGTGGGTTCGTCAGGTATTTTTTCTTCCCCCACACAGCGGCAGTTACACCCGAGTCCCTCCGGTCCAGCCTCGGCCGCGGAGGGATAGGGACGCCCCGTGGGTTCGTCAGGTATTTTGCCTTTCCCCACATAGCGGCGGTTACACCCGAGTCCCTCCGGTCCAGCCTGGGCCGCAGAGGGATAGGGACGCCCCGTGGGTTCGTCAGGTATTTTTCCTTCCCCCACACAGCGGCGGTTACACCCCAGTCCCTCCGGTCCAGCCTGGGCCGCAAAGGGATAGGGACGCCCCGTGGGTTCGTCAGGAAATTTTTCTTCCCCCACACAGCGGCGGTTACTCCCGAGTCCCTCCGGTCCAGCCTGGGCCGCGGGGGGATAGGGACGCCCGATCGGTTCGTCAGGTATTTTGCCTTTCCCCACACAGCGGCGGTTACACCCGGGTCCCTCCGGTCCCGCTTTGGCCGCGGGGGGTTAGGGACGCCCCGTGGGTTCGTCAGGTATCTTTCCTTCCCCCACAAAGCGGCGGTTACACCCGAGTCCCTCCGGTCCAGCTTGAGCCGCAGAGGGATAGGGACGCCCCGTGGGTTCGTCAGGTATTTTTCCTTCCCCCACACCGCGGCGGTTACACCCGAGTCACTCCGGTCCAGCTTGGGCAGCAGGGGGATAGGCACGCCCCGTGGGTTCGTCAGGTATCTTTCCTTCCCCCACACAGCGGTGGTTACACCCGAGTCCCTCCGGTCCAGCCTGGGCCGCGGAGGGATAGGGACGCCCCGTGGGTTCGTCAGGTATTTTGCCTTTCCCCACACAGCGGCGGTTACACCCGAGTCCCTCCGGTCCAGCCTGGGCAGCAGGGGGATAGGAACGCCCCGTGGGTTTGTCAGGTAATTTTCCTTCCCCCACACAGCGGCGGTTACACCCGAGTCCCTCCGGTCCAGCCTGGGCCGCGGAGGGATAGGGACGGCCCGTGGGTTCGTCAGTTATTTTACCTTCCCCCGGATAGCGGCGGTTACACCCGAGTCCCTCCGGTCCAGCCTGGGCCGCGGGGGGATACGAACGCCCCGTGGGTTCGTCAGGTATCTTTCCTTCCCCCACAAAGCGGCGGTAACACCCGAGTCCCTCCGGTCCAGCCTGGGCCGCATAGGGATAGGGACGCCCCGTGGGTTCGTCAGGTATTTTTCCTTCCCCCACACAGCGGCGGTTACACCCGAGTCCCTCCGGTCTAGCCTCGGCCGCGGGGGGATAGGGACGCCCCGTGGGGTTCGCCAGGAAATTTTTCCTTCCCCCACACAGCGGCGGTTACACCCGAGTCCCTCCGGTACAGCCTGGGCCGCGGAGGGTTAGGGACGCCCCGTGGGTTCGTCAGGTATTTTGCCTTTCCCCACACAGCGGCGGTTACACCCGAGTCCCTCCGGTCCCGTTTTGGCCGCGGGGGGTTAGGGACGCTCCGTGGCTTCGTCAGGTATTTTTCCTTCCCCCACACAGCGGTGGTTACACCCGAGTCCCTCCGGTCCAGCCTGGGCCGCGGGGGGATAGGGACGCCCCGTGGGCTCGGCAGAAAATTTTTCCTTCCCCCACACAGCGGCGGTTACACCCGAGTCCCTCCGGTCCAGCCTCGGCCGCAGAGGGATAGGGACGCCCCGTGGGTTCGTCAGGTATTTTTCCTTTCCCCACACAGCGGAGGTTACACCCGAGTCCCTCCGGTCCAGCCTGGGCCACGGGGGTTTAGGGACGCCCCGTGGGTTCGTCACGTATTTTTCCTTCCCCGGCACAGCGGCGGTAACACCCGAGATCCTCCGGTCTCGCCTGGGCCGCCGGGGGTTAGGGACGCCCTGTGGGTTCGTCAGGTATTTTGCCTTTCCCCCACACAGCGGCGGTTACACCCGAGTCCCTCCGGTCGAGCCTGGGCCGCGGGGGGATAGGAACGCCCCGTGGGTTCGTCAGGTAGCCGGGGCGTACAATGTGCATAAGGTCCTTGTTATATATATATATATATATATATATATATATATATATATCCTCTAATCTACACCCCTCTCCCAACTCTAGGTGGCTCCAACACACGGCTCTAAGGTACGTGCGAAGGGCACAAAGTGGTGCATACATGTGGTGGAAGGGGCTAAACTCGGTCAAAACGGGCTCAAAACAGGCTAAAAACACTTGTTTGAGCATCCCAAATGGTCCGGGATCACTTTTGGAAAAACGCGTTTTTGACCCATTTTTGACCCACTTTTGGTCCCAAAATGGCCCATTTTCAAGGCATTTTGGGATTTTCCGTGGCCCATAACGCACCACCACGGGCTCAAAACGGCCTAAAAACACTTCTCTGAACATCCTAAGTGGTCTAGGAACAACTTTGGAAAAAATGATTTTTTCGTCCCGGGGACCCTGGTGGACCCACCGTTGGCCCCCAACGTGCGCGGGCCGGGCTGCCCTCCGGCTCCACCAAGTGACCACTGGTACGGGGGTGTGAGTGGCTCGTTGGGCGATTCTGAGGCTTGGAAACCACAAAAAGTGGGGGGTTGCGGGTGGACTAGGTGCCTTCGGAATTCGGATTTGAGCCACGTAGCCCAAGATACGCCCCGTGCTTGGTTTCGGGGTGTTGGTGCGCATTGCGCAGGCTTTTGGGGCTTTTTGGCGCCTTTTTGGGCCGTTTCTCCGACATATCGTGGAATTAAAGGGCACTAGAGAGCTCTTTGACACGGTGAAGTGAAGTGTACTCACCGTATCCCTTCGTTTGGGCGTTTCGCCCGGGTTTTGGGGCTGTTTTGGGCGAAAAATGGCTGTTTTTGGCCCAAAACTGCGCAGATTTGGGAGGGCACGTCCCGACTTGGCACCCCCGCCCCGGGCCGCCACCGCTGAGTTTTTAGCTCAGAACTTGGATTTGGCAAGGCCACCACCTAGGCTCCAAGATGGCTAGAGTAGAGTAGAGCCCGAAGCGATGAGGTGGAGCAATGGCCAAAACGGTGAGGAGAAGTGCTTGCTTGTTGTTGCTTGCTTGTTGTTGCTTGTTGTTGCTTGCTTGTTGCTTGTTAGCTAGATTTAAGGGGAGAGGGGTGTAGTAATAATATATATATATATATATATATATATATATATATATATATATATATATATATATACACACATATATATATGTATATATATATGTATATATATATATGTATATATATATATATATATATATATATATATATATATATATATATATGTATATATATATATATATATATATATATATATAGTCATAGTCATAGTCATAACCACTTATCATGCCGTCTACTGGAGTTACCGGGCATCTCGCGCCAACAGGTGGTTCCTGCCTCGCTCGATCCCGTGGGTCCCAGGGCTGCCTGAGGTGGCCCACAGCATGACGGAGGACCCAGAGGACCGGGGATACCGGGCAACCAGGCTTTGGGGGCAGTGGCAACTGCAAAGCGTTAGCATTAGCAACGGCGACGGACGCTGGCCCGTTTGTTCGCCGGGGGTAAGGGGGCAAGGCAAAGCAGCGCAGCAGCATCGCAACAAGTAGAAAGCAAGGGCACCTCTGTCCGTTGCAATGCAGCAACCAAGGAACAAAGCAGCATGCATGCGGCGAAGCGAGAGCTGTCCCTCCATCGTTCACGTTGCCCCGCCACTGTGGAGACACCCAACACCCATGACCCCACGTAATCCATTGTCTTCCGCGTCCTCGAAACTGCCCACCACCCCCGACTCCACGTATCCCTCTGCCAGCACGCACTAGCCTGTATGTGCACAGCCAGGATTTCTGGGAGGCTCCAGCCTAGCCTGGCCCTCAGCTGTCATCGCCCCCATGTCTCCACATTGTACGCCATCTTCCCACCGCACCAGCCCCCTAGTATAGTACAGAAACACGTTACCAACTCCACGTCCCCGTGGCCCCGTGCTGCCCCCACACCCCAGATATATACCATGCTGGCACCCCATGTCAGGGGCCAGCGCCCAGTCTGCATCGAGGCATTCACTTGCCCACATATAATATATCTTGAGGGTCTACAGGGGGGGACGCCGGCCGCTTTGCGACGGGAGTGGCGCAACCCGTGAATATCGCTGGCTGGGATTCGGGCTGGTGGGTGCCGTAGCTTGGTTATCGACCCCCTGTAGGGGTACCCACCAGAGGCTCGCCCCGGGCCGTGGTTACCAGGTGCACCTCATCTGGCCCACATACTATGCCCTGGCGCCTACCCTTGACCCTTACCTGCACTGATTGGCCAGCTTCCGTGGTTGCGCCTCTTCCGCCACAGCAGCGGCCAGGCCGCAGGTTCGGCCCCCACCGACGACGTGGCGAGCCTACTTATAGCATTGGCCCGCGCGTCACCCCCCGGACCACTCAGCACGCCGCTCCCCTGCCCTCCTCGCCTCTAGCCGACCGGACTGGTGCCCCCCAGGGGTAAGCTGTTACAGTGGTGAGGCGACTGCATACTCTTCACTACGACGCCGCGCAGTACCGCCGTTGCCATGCCGACGCCACCTGCTAGCCGCCACGACACTCACCACTGCAACCACAAGGCCAAGGTCAGAGGTTAGACTATGTACATGCCCGCAGGCACGGTCCCTCTAGTTTGTTAACGGGGCCAGGGGATGCCCCCGCGCTCCCCCTGAGTTGTTAGAGGGGTCAGGGGGACACCCCAGTACCGCCATGCATCCCCGTGCTCCCCCACTGTACGGTTCCCCAGTACCGCCGCGTTCCCCCACCGTATATATATATACACACATATATATATGTATATATATATATATATGTATATATATATATATATATATATATATGTATATATATATATGTATATATATATGTATATATATATATATATATATATATATATATATATAACAAGGACCTTATGCACATTGTACGCCCCGGCTAGAGTGAGCGGACCTGGGGCAAGAACGACGAGGGTGCCCCGCGACCGAGCTGGCCACCTGCGGCGCGCGGGGGCTCTGTACGTGGCGTGATGCCGCCGCCGCTAGACAGCCTGCCCCCGGAGGTATCGTGTGCGCTACATAGTGCGTGCGACTTGCCAGGAGAGCAAGACACCAGGGGGCAGCAAGGGAGAGAGGGAGTGGGAGGGTTGCCTCGCGCATTGCCCTGCACGGTACACGCCGAGGTGATAGAGGGAGGAAGGGGACAGAGAGACAGCAGGCCAGAGACCCTGCAACCAGGGACGAGGGGCAGGGCAAGGTGAGGGAGGGCGAGCCGACAGGGGGCAGGACAGGGCCAGGGGGCCGGGGCAGAGAGGGGGGGCAGAGAGGAAGCGCTGCCTCGCGAATTCTTCCGCATCGTGCTCGCGCTGGCGGGAGGGCAGAGGGTCAGAGATGGAAGGGCAGAGAAGGGGGCGTGCCACAGCGGCATGAAAGGGAGAACGTGGGACAAGAGCAAAAAGGTGCCCCACAACCGAGCGAGCCGCTCGCGGCGCGCGGGGGCACTGGACAAGGCGGGGCGCCGTAGCGTGCTGCCACAAGGCAGTCCGCCCCCAAAGGTGCGGTGTCCTGCGTAGTGTCATGCAGCGAGGACCGGCAAGGACGAGGGAAGAGGGCACGGGCAGGGCGAAAGAGGTAGGACACTTAGGAGGCGAGCGAAGGCCGGACAGCCGGAGCAGAGAGAGGGAGGGGCGAGCGAGACAGGGGAGGGACTGCGCATTGCACTGCGCCAAGCGCCTACAGAGGGCGAGGGAGGGAGCAGATGGGGCAGGGTAGGGGATGGTTGCCATGCGCCGTGCCGTGCGCCGTGCGCGTCCTGAAACCGGCTCCGACCTCATTCATGCATGTGTCATGTCACGTCAACCAAGCCTGGCGCCGGGGCAGGAAGTGGCACGGGGGGGCAGACCAGGGGCAAGAACGACGAGGGTGCCCCGCGACCGAGCTGGCCACCTGCGGCGCGCGGGGGCTCTGGACGTGGCCGCTAGACAGCCTGCCCCCGGAGGTATCGTGTGCGGTACATAGTGCGTGCGACTTGCCAGGAGCTCAGGACACCAGGGGGCAGCAAGGAAGAGAGGGACTGGGAGGGTTGCCTCGCGCATTGCTCTGCACGGTACACGCCGAGGGGATAGAGGGAGGAAGGGGACAGAGAGACAGGAGGCCAGAGGCCCTGCAACCAGGGACGAGGGGCAGGGCAAGGTGAGGGAGGGCGAGCAGACAGGGGGCGGGACAGGGCCAGGGGGCCGGGGCAGAGAGGGGAGGCGGAGAGGGAGCGTTGCCTCGCGAATTGCTCGGCATCGTGCTCGCGCTGGCCGGAGGGCAGAGGGTCAGAGATGGCAGGGAAGAGAAGGGGGCGTGCCACAGCGGCATGAAAGAGCGAAAGTGGGACAGGAGCAAAAAGGTGCCCCACAACCGAGCGAGCCGCCCGCAGCGCGTGGGGGCACTGGACAAGGCGGGGCGCCATGGCGTATTGCCACAAGGCAGCCCGCCCCCAAAGGTGCAGTGTCCTGCGTAGTGTCATGCAGCGAGGGCTGGCAAGGACGAGGGAAGAGGGCATGGGCAGGGCGAAAGAGGTAGGACACTTAGGAGGCGAGCGAAGGCCGGACAGCCGGAGCAGAGAAAGGGAGGGACAAGAGAGACAGGGGAGGGACTGCGCTTTGCTCTGCACCATGCGCACACAGAGGGCGAGGGAGGGAGCAGAGGGGGCAGGGTAGGGGATAGTTGCCATGCGTCGTGCCGTGCGCCGTGCGCGTCCTGAAACCGACTCTGACCTCATTCATGCATGTGTCATGTCACGTCAACCAAGCCTGGCGCCGGAGGCAGGAAGTGGCACGGGGGGGCGGGCACCTGCGGCGCCATCCGTAGGGCCTCCCGTGCGGTGACCCAACTAGCTTGTGGCGCAGAGGGGACACGCGCCAGTGGCGCCATCCACTCGACCCCCTGCGCCTGCTGCAGTTATTGTGGAGCAGAGGGGACGGGCACCAGCGGCGCCATCCGGTGGGCCCCCTGCGGCAGCGATTATCCAGATTAACTAGACGGCAAGGGGATGCCACAAATGAATCCCCCGCCCGTCTCCCCGCGTCTCTGCCATAGGACCTCAGGGGCCTCCATCGCGCTCGGGGGTGGCAGAGACCCGGGGGACGAGAGCGCCCGGCCGCTTTGTAGCCGCCACTTCCAGCGGACTGATACCACGGCACCGGTATCAGGCCGCTCGGAAGTGGATACACAGGCACCAGGGAGAGGATGGGCGGTCGGCCCCCCCGGGCTGTTGGGTGACGAAACAGGGGCCCTCCCCTCGACCAGGGCGGCGGATGGCGCAAGAAGCCTTCGAGGCGTACGGTAAGTCCTCCCCGCTGCCCGCACTTCCTCATCATCCGTTTTCACCCGGGTACGTACCTCCTCCAGTAAGTATGGGCACAGGAGGGAGCAGGCACAGGACACTGAGCACCTTGCGGAGACGTGGCGACTACCGCCAAGGGGCAACAGCGGCTGGAGATCCTGGGGTGCGGAGCCTATACCATGGAGAAGGGCGGGAAGGCCCAAAGGAGAAACCCCCCCCCCCGCTGCAGCCAAGTGCCTCACCTCGTGCTTGCGTCTTGCTTGCGTCGTGCCTGCGACATGCGTGCTACGAAGGGAAGACGACAAGGGCGCCCCCCCCCCCCACACACCTCCGCCCCCCCAAGGGTGGGGGATGAAGGTAGGGGGGGGGGCGGAAAGCGCCCCCCCCCCCCCCGAGGACAAAGCGGCGGGGTGGGGAGGCAGCGGAGAGAGGGTGCAGGACGGACCACACGACCGTGCCCGAAGGTAGCACGCGCCGTGCAAGCCCCAACGGGGGGACCAGCGGGGGTGCGAACGCAGGGTAGGAAGGGCGACGACGGGAGCCACACGGCAAGCCCCCCCCCCCCCCCTGCAGAGGGACAAGTGCCGCGCCTCGTGCCTGCGCCGTGCTTGCGTCGTGCCTGCGACATGCGTGGTACGAAGGGAAGACAACAAGGGCGCCCCCCCCCCCCCACACACCTCCGCCCCCCCAAGGGTGGGGATGAAGGTAGGGGGGGGCGGAAAGCGCCCCCCCCCCCCCGAGGACAAAGCGGCAGGATGAGGAGGCAGCGGAGAGAGGGCGCGGGACGGACCACACGACCGTGCCCGTAGGGAGCAAGCGCCCTGCAAGCCCCAACGGGGGTTCCACCGGGGGTGCGAACGCGGGGTGGGAAGGGCGACGACGGGAGCCACACGGCAAGCCCCCGCCCCCCCCTACAGAGGGACAAGTGCCGCGCCTCGTGCCTGGGCCGTGCTTGCGTCGTGCCTGCGACATGCGTGCTACGAAGGGAAGACGACAAGGGCGCCCCCCCCCCCCCCCCACACACCTCCGCCCTCCCAAGGGTGGGGGATGAAGGTAGGGGGGGCGGAAAGCGCCCCCCCCCCCTGAGGACAAAGCGGCAGGGTGGGGAGGCAGCGGGGAGAGGGTGCGGGACGGACCACACGACCGTGCCCGAAGGGAGCACGCGCCGTGCAGGCCCCAACGAGGGACCACCAAGGGTGCGTACGCAGGGTAGGAAGGGCGACGACGGGAGCCACACGGCAAGCCCCCCCCCCCGTGCAGAGGGACAAGTGCCGCGCCTCGTGCCTGCGCCGTGCATCTGACGTGCTTACGCCAGAGGACAGACAGCGAGGACGCCCCCCCCCCCCACCTCCTTCTCCGCCACCCACCCAGGAAAGGGGCGAGGACGGCGAGGAGACGGCGAGGGGACATGGGGGGGGGGGGGGCAGAGGACAGACCGAAACGCCGGGGGGAGAGACGGGCGGCGAGCGGTGGAGACGCTAGGCAGCAAAAAAAAAAAGAGAAAAAAAAAAAAACAAAGCAAACCAACGCGCCAGAGCAGGGACAGACAACAGAGACGGACGGGACACGGCAGGAACCAGGGAGCGCGGCAAGGGGCGCGGGAAAGGGGGACACCCCCGGGGAAGAAAGCGGGGAGGCAGGGACCAACACCGCAGCGCACGGGGGGGGGCCGGGGTGACAAGAGCCCGCAAGAGACGCTGGTGAGGTACCCGACCTCAGGACTTTGGGGCCCCCCCCGGTGTCCGTATCGGCCCCACCTGAGCGCAGGCAATAAGGTGGGTTACGCTCGGGAAAGTTGGCCAGCGGCCCGAAGTCGCACCGGCCTTGGGGGGTGGCCAATGGGCCTGACCAGGAGCACTCCCCACGGCACGTACTGCGGTTCGTGTCCTGTGAGGGGCTGCGGGTAGGGCACACCGTCCATCGGGGTAGGCAAGAGACGCGCCTATCCCGCAAGGACTCCCCTGAGACCCACAGTGTACCCGACCCCGGTGTGGGGCAGGGCCGACGTACCTGGTTACGACGCAGGTCCATTTGTACGGAACGGGTACAAATGGACGGCCCGTACAACAGAGTTACACCCTGACGGGGAGTGCATGCATCGGCCCCCCCGTGGGGAAACTCCCGGAGAGAGGGACCCGAGCCAGCCGGCGCCCCCCCCCCCCAACCCTGCCTGGCAACACACCCACCAACAACCGGGTAGAACCAAGGAGCACACCTAGGGGGCAAAACCGGGGGCAAAGGAGCACGAAAGAGAAGGGGGGGGGGGGCGCGCAACAGGGGTGGGCAACTGTGTCGTGCGATGTGTCGTGCATCATAAGGCCAGCAGCGAGCGGGACGGGCCACAGAGTCCACCCGTTCTCCCATGTCCATAGCTCACACGGCCTTTGTTAGCTAAATGTCGCTATCTGTCCCCACCAATCCCGCGGAGTTGGCGGCCTTCCGGCGACGTGCCCGGCGCCTGGTAGACACGGTGTCTGATCTCGTCAGACATGGGCCGCACACGTATGCAGCGTTCCAGGCGTGCGTGGACGCGGACCGTCCGGCCACGGACAACGGATGGGACCACTTCGTCAACGTCTGCTTGCAGCAGGTGTTGGCCCGCGATCCCCACCCGTACAATGCGCCTGACATTCGAGCGCGGTTCGCTGCGGACACGGTGCCGTTCGGGGTGCACCTGCTCAACCGACTACTCCGACGTCTACAAGATCTCGGGCAGCTCGAGGACGCGCAGCGCGGGCGGCCCCCAATGGGACCGACGGCGGGGTGGCCGGGGTATGCGGCGCCGGGTGCGTTCCCGATGCCGCCGCCCCCGTGCCTCGGGCCCCTGCCCTTCCCGCCTTTTGGGGCTCACCACCACCGCCAACTCCATCTCCATCACCTACTTCATCGCCCCGTCGGGTTCCCCATGATGCAGCATCACTTCCCACACCAACACGTACACCCGGCGGCTGTGCCACAGCTCCCCGTCCACCTTCACCATCACCATCACCCGGCGGCTGTGCCACAGCACCCAGTCCACCTTCACCATCACCATCACCATCACCGTCCGCACCAGCATGTGGTGTGCCCGCATCCCCTGCCCCAGCAGCACCCTCGGCCGCCTCAGCATGCGGTACTGGTGCCGGTACCGGTACCGGTACCTGCGCCGGGGCGGGGCGCCCAGCAGCACGGGGTGTCGCAAGGGGAGGCACGTGGCGTGCCCCGGGGCGAGGCGGGGAGAACGGGGGCGCCAGCGGCTGCACCACCCCTGGCGGTGCCCCAGCCGGGGCGTACCGCGGCGGGGTCTCCACCGCGGACGGTCCTGGTGCCGGATCCAGCCGTGCCGCGCGGGGCCCCGCCCGTGGTGCCGACGGGGCCTGAGCCGGTGGTGCCGGGTGGTGGTCCACCCCCGACGCATGGGGTGCACGGCGTAGCCCCCATGGGGAGGCCTACGGCGGGGGAACAGGCGGGGGATGCGGCGCAGGAGGCGGCGGCGGCTGGCCCGCGACACATCAGCGAGCTGCTCGCGCAGGCCCTGGCCGCGTACCGGCGGACAGCCGCGGGGGGCGATGGAGCCGCGCCGGAGGCACCGGGGAGGGGGGCTGACGCTGGCGAGCTGATCGCGCAGGCGCTCGCGGCTGTCGCCCCGAGGACGGAAGGGGCCAAGGAGAAGCCGTCGGAGGTGGTTGCTTCGGGGGGACAGGTTGCGGGGCGAGGTGTGCCGGAGGCGGAGGCACCGGCGGAGGGCGGCGGGGTCGTGGAGCCCAGTGGGAGGCGTGCCAAGGGGGAAGGAGTGGAGGACTGGATGTGGGAGTGGCGAGAGTGGCGCCAGGTGGCGCCCGGTGAGCCGTGTCCGGCGGGGCTGGCGTACAGCATGGACCTCCATGCGGGCACCAGCTGGGCCCGGCTGCCCGACAACCTGCGGGCACGGCTGGACGCGGCGGAGGCGGCAGAGGGCGGAGGCGCTGACGAGCGGCCTCTGGCGCCCTTCCCGCCGCGACCGGCCACGCCGCCGGTGATGGTTGCGGCTGGGGAAGAGGCGGAGGAAGAGCAGGAGGCGGAGGAAGTGGAGGACGAAGAGGCGTACAGGCCCGGTAAGTCGGCGCTGGCCCTCATGTATGAGGACGACGCCGGGCCCGACGTCTACGCCGGCATGGACGTGGACCCGGCCAACGCGCCGCTGCGGCCCATGCCCACTGCGGTGCCGCCCCCTCCCCTGGGGAGCTGTGAGCAGCGGCACTGCAGATACCATGCGGCCGAGGGTGCCCACAGGCACCGCCTCATGGGTACGGGGCAGCGGGAGGCAGGGATGCTGGCGAGCGCCCTGAAGCGCTACGAGCTCCAGCGCCCAGGGCAGGTCGCCCGGGAGAGGGCCCTCGTGGCCGCGTCCCCGGACGACGGCCAGGTCCGCTGTGTCCAGCTTGGGGACGCGGCGGTCCTGGGTCACCACCCCGGTGATGTCCAGGCGGCCGAGCCCCAGGAAGGCCTCCCCCTATCGGTGCGCCTGTCCGTGGGACGCCTGCTGGACGAGGCAGAGCTGGAGGACGTGCGGCGGGACGAAGGCCTATACGTGGCCTTGTGGCGGGGTGGGGCTGACGCTTGGCGTCGCGAGCAGGCCGTGCGGCCCCTCACGCCCCAGGCGCTGGGATCCCATGCGCTCCTGGTGGCGGTGCACCCCGAGGGTGCAGAGGTCGTGTTCGGCACGGACCGCCTGCTGCTGACCGGGGATGGCGTGGTCCTCCTCCCCACCTCCAGCAGCTACCGCCTTGAGAGCCGCGGCGGTGACCTCAAGCTGCTGGTGGTGGTGGGCACGCGCCTCGACGAGAGCGCCGCCCCCCAGGGGTCCGAACACGCGGTCCCGGTGGGGAGTGGTGAGGAGGCAGGCCGCGACGGAGGCGAGGTGGGGCACGAGCAACCCACGGGAGAGGAGCAGCAGCAGGGTCCGCCGGAGGTGGCCGGGGAGGAGGTGGACGTGCAAGCCATTGTGGCGGCGGCCCTGGCGAGGTTCACGGCTGCAGCGAGCCCGCCGCGACGACGGAGGCACTGGAGGAGGAGGACCACCGCAGGAGGAGTGAAGAGGCGCAAGTCGCCATGGAGCGGGACGAGGAGCCGGAGTTCATGGGGACGCAAGAAGCGCCGCGTGAGGTGGGCCCACGGGGGCTGGGAGTGGCGGACAAGGTTGGGCCGAAGACGGGGGAGGTGGAGACCTGCAGGCACTGGGCCAAGGGGTGGTGCATGCGGGCACATGCCTGCCGGTTCGCCCACCCCCAGCCGCCGGTGCCGCGGGGAGTACCCCAGGAATTGCTCCTGATCCTCCAGGCCATGGCCCGTGTGGGGGCCCTCAGCCTGGACCGCAGCCAGAGCCACGGCCGGGGCCACGCAACGTTGCTGCGGGACGTGGTGGTAAAGGCACAAGGAGGAGGACTCCCAGCGGTGGGATATGCTGTGGAGAGTGGGGGCCTGACCGAGTGGGCGGTGGCGTTGCCATGTGGCATGGCAGCCCTGCTCACTGCGTTCCCGGTGGTCCCGTGGAGGGACATGGTCACCGTCCAGGAGGCGAACCTGGGGTGGGTGTGCACGTGGCACACACATCCTGCCGGCATGGACCCTCGCGAGTGGCAGGCCAAGGCGGTCATGACGTACCTGTCCTGGTCGTTGCCGGCAGCGCCGGGTGCATGGGCGCAGTGGTGGGACAGAGCGCTCCGCTGGGCGAGGGATGGCAGTGCTGTGGCGGCCTGCCCTGACCTCCCGCGCGAGCCCGTCTCCGTCCAGCCGTGGACTGTCTCCCTGCATCTCCCCACGGTGGCGGCTCGCCTTGCGGCCACAGACCCGGAGGTCTTGCTGCTGGGGGACCGAGAGGGGCCAGGGCTTCGCCTGGGCCGGGGGCTGGAGGTTCGCACTGCCAGCATCCCCAGCCCTGTGGACAGGGACATCCTGGAGGGACTCCAATTCACGCGGGCTGACGGGGCTGATGTGTGGACCGCCGTCCATCGCCGGCTCCCGGACACATGGCCCCAGGTGTTCCGGCCCCCTGGTCACGAGCGTCTGGTGGGAGTGGAATGGCGCGTATGGGCCGCCAACAGCCCATGCCCGCCAGTGGTGGTCCTGCCCAGGAGAACCAGCCACCCCAACTGGGAGACCGTGGCGGTCTTGTGGGGATGGGTGGCGGTCCGTGGGACCGGTGGCCACGTCTTCACTGCCCCTCGGGGCACGGTGATAGAGACCGACGGGGGGACGGCGTTGCAGATCACGGCAGAGCCCCCTGACCACGCATGTCGTGGTGGCCGTCCTCCAGTGGGGGGCCGACAAGCCACAGCCCTAGCGCGATCCGGACGCTAGGGCTGTCTGGCGTGACCTGCCGGTCCTTAGGGCGGCCGTCTGGCCAGGGGGAGCAGGGCGGCATCTCCCGGGCGCACTCCCCTGGCTGCGGGACAGCGGAGACGCCTCTCCCCCACCGGCTAAGTTGCGGGGCGCCCTGGAGCACCTGTACTCCAGGCCCAGGCACCACTTCCTGGTGGCCGCGGACCATGGGGTGGAGCTCAGCGACGATGTGGTCGCACTGGCGGCCGACGTGGTGCAGTGCCTGGCCCCCCACGCCATGTTGCTCCCGAGGGAGGGGTGGGAGGGCCAGCGGCACGACCAAACCCCGGCTGCCCTCCTCATCGCGAGGTACGTCGAGCTGGGCGGCTCAGAGGCGGTGTACCTCGACAGGTCAGAGACGCGGAGCATGCGGCACTGGACGGCTCACCACCTCCTGGCCCCTGCCACGCAGTTGACAGTGGACCCGCTAGGCCAGCCTACGGTGTCAGGGGCCCCGCCCCAGTGGCCACACACTTGGGACATGGCGGTCCGGAAGAGGCGCATGGCACCCAGGGGCCAGAGGGCTGGGTGGCCGGGTGCGGAGCATCTGCTGGCGACGGCACGGGCGGCACAGGTGCAGCAGCCTGCCGGCAACAACAAGGACTGCGGCGTGTGCGCCCTCATGTCCACTGTCGGTACCCTTCTCCGGGTGCCAAGACCGGGCAACGTCCTGTCCGCGCTGGACAGCCGGTGGGTGGCGGCGGTGGTCCTCAACAGGGACATGGGGCCCATCGCGCGTCTGCCATCCCTGGGGGAGCTGCCCGCAGCGGTGCTGGATGCCCTGCCGGCGCCCCGCACACCCTTGGACGTGGCGGACGTCCCGCACAGCGTGGGGTTGCCCGGGGCGCACATGCAACATGCCCTGCTCTGTATGGCGGCGGCAGCGGACGGGGGGATGTCCATGTTGATGACAGTGTCCCTACAGCACGTGCAGGACGCGATGCGGCAGCAGCGGATGCATGCCCCCCAGCCCCGGGAAGAGAGCGCCAAGCGATGGCTGCGGGTGGAGAGCGTGCCTCCCACCCATACGGTGGGCGTGGCGGATATGGGGCGGCTGGTGGTGTTGGAAGGGGAGGGGTATTGGGCCTATGTTTGGGTGGAGACAGGGGGACTAGAGTGGGTCGTCGTCACCGCGTGCCGGCTCAGGAGGCAGCAGTCTAGGGTCCCGGCCTGCTACAGGGTGTTCCGGGAGTGTCGCAGGGAGCTGGGGCCGGTGCGGAGGGCACACAGATGCACGGCCGAGGACATCCCTCCAGCGCCGGCGGTCTTCGTGGAGGTCACACGACCGCCGGCGGTCCAGGGGCAGGACGTTTGGCCCATAGCCCCGAGCAACATGTGGCAGGCTGAGCATGTAGCTGCCATGTGCAGGGCGCTGCAGGGTCCCGTGGCGGCCCTCCCCCGGGCCCCGGCAGCGCAGTCCTCCAGCAACAGGCCAGCAGCCTCGCTGGTGCTGCTGCATAGCGTGTCGCGGGTGTGGTGCTGGGTCGTGCCGGCATTGGAGCCCCACTCCTCGGCGCTGCGCCGGTACGATCGCGGAGAGGGCACGGTGCTCACGGTCCGCCCCGCCGACCTGGAGGCCCTGCACCTTGGTGCTCTGAGTGGTGACGGGGGCGAAGCGCTGTACCTCCAACGGACCGTCACGGGTGCGGCCGCGACGCGCTTCCGCCGGCAGAGCGGAGGGGATGCCCTCCGCCTGGTCATGGCGGAGAACATGAGGCCGTGGCTCCGGGCGTTCTCCACGTCCGGGTGGAAGGTCGAGGGCGACCGGGAGAAGTTCGCCAACGCTTGGCGCCGCTGGGTGGAGGGGCAGTTCCCTGTGGGGGGGATGCTACACCTGCCGCAGCCACCAAGCGTGCCGCCGGTTCAGCCTGCGGCATCCCCGGCCGCGGCGGCGAAGCCGGCCCCACAGGCAGCGCCCAAGCCGCCACCCAAGAGGAGCCCCCCACCTCAGTATGGCGCCTATGCCAACATTCGGTACGTGCTGCAGCACTGCGGCGGCGACTTGGCCACGGAGCAACGTGGGTCGAAGGCGATCAACGTCTGCCCCTGGTCTCGGCTGGATGGGGCTGGTCACTGCACGTGGAGAGCCGGCAAGCACTGCCGGCCCACCCACCTCCACCCCAGGGACCTGCTGGACCACCTCCAGCGGGACCATGCAGCTGATCCGGCGCAACGGGACCAGGCGCTGGCCATGTTGGCTGGCGTTATGCCGGGGGGCCAGGCGGGGCCGTTCGCGTCGGCCCAGGCGAGGTCCAGAGCGCTCATGCTGCCCACGGGTGCCCGCCCTGCGGAGGAGCGAGGAGCAACGCAGTCCACGGCGCAACCTGGAGCTATTGGGCCTGCAGCACGGCGCGGGGCGGTGACTTCTGCGGGGGGTACAGCGGCAAGTACGTCCGGCGGACAGGCAAAGGGGGTGCCCGCCGCACCTGCCGGGTCCCAGCCGGCAACGGCCGCCTCGGGCGGGGGCCCATGGGGACAGGGACCACCTCGCCGGCCACCAGCACCGGGCGCGGGTGGTCCACCTGGACCTGCTGGTGGCCCCCCTTCGTCGAGTGATCCAGATCCGGCGGGGGGCCTTGGTCCGCACGTGCAGCCGTGAAGGGGCCCCGCCTCCGACACCCGAGCGGCGGTGTCCTGGAACGTCCAGGGCTTGATGCGGGGGGACGGTGTACCAGTGGCCCCGGGTATGCTCGACGGTGAGGCGGTGGCGGCGGGCATCATGAAGGCCGAGGGTGCCATCCTGGGCCTCTTCTAGGCGACCGGCCTGCAGGACCCTCAAGGTGTGGTACATTCGGAGAATCAGTGGCGTCACCACGGGTATCATGCGTACCCGGGGGTGGGTACCCAGGCGGCGTCGGCGGCGGCGGTGCGCGGCGGGCTCTTGATTGCCCTTCGGGCGGACATATTCGCCGCGGAGGAAGTTCGAGACGTCGTGGACATCGTGCCGGGCAAGGCCATGGCCCTCAATGTGGTGACCGCAGGTGGCACCCTCACGGTCATCAACGTCCACGGCCCGGGCAGCGGCGGCGACTCCTGGGCGTCTAAGGCGTCCTTCTGGGCTGACGTGGCCATGTACGCGGCGGCCAAAAGCGCGGGAGGCTCCAGGGCCGTGCTCCTCGGGGGGGACTTCAACGTGTGGCTGGAGTCCCCGTGGCACCGCACCAAGGAGGAGGTTCCGAGCCCTGTGGGAACAGTGTGGTTTCCGCAGGGCAGGCCCGGAACAGGAGGAGGACAGGAGGCCCACGAGGGCAGGGCACCGACTGGACTCCTTCCTGCTGAACTCGCCTCTGGTCCCTTGGGCGGCGCGTGAGCGCCCACACTTGGCGCCGGGGCGGTCTCCAGCGTCGCTGGGGTCGGATCATGGCCATGTGGTCCTGGACATCCCGCTAGCGGTGGCCGGCAAAGAAAGGGTCACCAGGATGGCCTACTCGCACGCCCAAGGCAGGCTGCATGCCATACGCCCGGACTCCCCGGGGGTTCGTGAGGCGGCGGCGGCAGTACTGCAGAAGGCCTGCGGGGATCGGCGGCTGCAGGCGTGGCTGTCGTCGGACCGGGACACTGCCACCATGGGCACGTAAGAGGTGCAGGCGGTCTTTGACCTGCTCTACGCCTTCCGGGATGACGTGTCCAGGGTCACGGGAGTGCGCATGCCGTCGGGCATGGACCAGCAGTACCTGTACGGGCAGGCGGAGACGGAGGCGTCTCTGGCCCAGGTCCTCTCGGATCAGCAGGCCCTGGCCTGGCGCGCCCATGAGCTGTGGCAACGGGACGCGGCGGCGGCCGGACTCCACTCCCAGGAAGCGACTGCCTTGCTACAGCACCTCCGGCGGGTGGACCCTGACCTGTCCCCCGCTTCGGTAGAGGACCTACGTGCCGCGCTGGACCAGCAACTCCACAAGCTAGAGACACGCGTGGAGGAGCTGCGGGGTGTCCCCAGGAGCAACAGGCGCCGGTCCATCAAGGACTATTGGCGGGGCAGGGTGCCGGATCTGCAGCTCCGATGGACGGCGATACGGGGGGCCATCAACGTGGTGAACTATGCCCCGTCCGGCCTGTGGTCCGTACGCGTCCGCGAGACGGAGAAGGTGCTCTTGGAGGCCTCTGACGTCATTGGCGAGGTCCAGAGGTACTGGGAGGCGCTGTACGCCAAGCGGCTTGTGAACCTGCCGGCCTTCGAGCGGCTGGTCCGGGCCCACATCACCCGAGGGGTGCCTGAGGAATGGAGGTCGGTGCGGGACTACACCCTGCAAGACCTTAAAGACGCCGTGAGGCAGGCCGTGGCGGACGACAAAGCTCCGGGGTCCAACCGGGTCACGGCTGCCCTCATAGCAGAGCTGCCTGAACCAGTGCAGGGACTCCTGGTGCACGCGTACAGGGCCATCCTGCGGGGTGCGGACGTCCCGGAGTCCTGGCACGAGGCCATTATCTGGCTGATGCCCAAGGGCACAGCCACGGGCAACCTGGACGAGTACTGGCCGATGGCGCTGGGGCAGCAAGACATGCGCATGCTCATGACTCCCCTCATGCGGAGGTTCACAGCCGTCCTGGCACGCAAGGGACTGGCTGCGGACTGGCAGTTCGGAGCCATGCCCGGCTCCACGGCACCTGCCCCGGTGTTCCTAGCCCGGCGCAGGCTGCAGCGTGGGCAGGAGGAAAACCACGTCCTGACCTTAAATGTGTCAAAGGCTTTTGACACAGCGCCACATGGGGCGCTGGCGCTCCTCCTGCGCCTCATGGGGTTCCCGGAGGAGCTCATCAGGCTCTTCCACACCCTCAGCTGCGGGTCTCTGGTGCGCATCATCACAACGCACGGCCCAACGCCGAGCATTCAACTCCACAGGGGCCTGCGACAGGGCAGTGCGGAGAGCGTTGTGCTCTACCTCCTCCTCTTAGAACCTCTCGTGCGGAGCCTTGCCTGCAAGGCACGGGGAGATGCTCGCCACGCGGTGCCGCCCCTGGTGCAGGTGTACTGTGATGACCTCCTGTTGATAGCGCACTTTGCCGCAGTTCCTGGAGTATGCAGCGGCGATAGCGCAGTACCTCACGGACATGGGCATGTCCCTCAACGTGGGCAAGTGCGCCTATGCCAGTACTGCTCGCATCCATTCGATCATGGTGTGCCTGAGCCCAAGGAACACGGCGGCCCCATGGGTATGCTTACGCGCCAAGGGCACGGTACCATACTTGGGCCTGCGCCTCGATCCCAGGGGGGTGGCAACCATGAATGAGAAACATGTACTTCGGTGTGAAGCTCTGCTGGGCTGGTGCAAGAACACGTTGGGGCCGGCGTCGGTGCCTCATGAGGTGATGGCGGCTGTGGTTGGAGGCATCGTGCGGTACGCGGCGCCCCACCTGTCCGACACGGCGGAGGCGGTGATCAAACTGAATACTGCCATCAAGGCTGCGGCCCTGCGGATCGAGAAGCTGCCCAAGGACCTATCCAACGTAGCGGTGCGGTCGGGTCTTGGGTTACGATTGGCGGATGTCCAGGTTATCTGCCGCGACTCCGTTGTAGCGACCCTGGCTCAACTCACACACCACAGGTCGACGACAGTCCGGGATGAGCTGCGGGCCTTGCTCCGGGACATACACATGCAATACGGGGTGTGCGGGCAGTTCATGGTGCCCTCTGCATCATTCGCCACGCACACTGGAATACGTGGGTGGACAGGGTTCTCCGGGCGATGGGGACGTTGCGCGTAGGACTTCTCATGCCATCGTCAGTGTACTCGAGTGTACACGCCCATCTGCCGCAGGTGCAGTGGGCAGGGCGGAAGTGGGTGTCCCAATCCTACACCTTCAAGGGTAGGGACATCTGCGTTCTCTCGGGGCCCCGCACAGGTGCGGCGGTACAGTCCCTGACTGATCCCGCAAATGACCTCCTGCATGCGCGGCTCCCCTATCCTGCGCCTGGGCACTAGGCTGTCCAGCTCCAGGAGTGTCATGAGGACCACCTGCACCTTCCGCACAAAGGAATAGGACCCCATCAGCTAGACCACGTGTGGTTCACGGGGCTCAGCGATGTCTTCCGGCTGCAGCTACCTAGTCCGCTGACTCACCGTCTAATTCACCCGGTGCGCCGCAAGAAGGCCAGCAAACGCAATAGACAGTCCACTGCGGGGGACGTGTATGTGGTGGGCGGATACAGGGAGGAAGGATGGGACCCGGCCAACCCGGGGCTGTCCATGCCGTCCGTCCCGCTAGCCGCCCTCCTGTTTCTGCTGAGGGACGTCTTTGAGGGTTACCAGCAGCGAGACGATCCGGCGTCTGTCCCCCTACTCACTCCACACGCCGGGGCTGGCATAAACCCGTCACCACTGTGGGTTGTGCACGGGCGGCCAGCGTTTTCGAGGGCATGCGCGGCGGTGCACGGGTGCAACGAGTGGGCAATTGTCCTCCTGCTGCCAGCTGGCCCTGTCCCGGATCATGATGAGTGCTCGGTTCCGGAAGTGGTTCGGATGTCCAACGTGCCGCATGACCCGCACGTCGCCGTCACGTCGTTGCGTGATGGCGGCGCGGTGGAACAAGGATCTGTGGTGGTGTACCAGCCCTCCTGCTCCGCAACGGTTTGGGGGGCGGAGTATACCACGGCCCTTGACGCCATCAAGTCAGTCTGCGGATGTGACCTGACCTGGAGACCACATGCGGTATATCGGCCGAAGGTAGTCTTGTCCCCGGAGCTCACAGCCTCCAGCGCGGCGTCCCTTGGAAGAGTCGTGCAGAGCCCCCACTCCAACGTGGCATGGCTGGAATGCCACCGGTACTGCTGGGTTCCGGTGGCGACTAAAGTCGCGTCGTCTGACGCGTCACCCCAGGGAGACAACACCACCAACGTGGCGGTGGCCAGCCATGAGAGCCCCACGTGGACGCCATCTACGGCACGGTCCCGGAGGCGAAGATCATCGGCGCGGCGGCGTACCTGTTGCACACGCCCCCGTCAGCGTGCACGGTACACGTGGTGGACGCGTCCATCATAGGAGCGCATCTCCGCAGGGCACAGGAGGCCCTGTAGCGTGGCATCAAGGGGCCAACATCACATGTGGTCAACCAACATGCGTTGAACTGGATAGTGGAGGGGCTGCGGCGACTGCCACGCCGAGTTGGGGGGCCACACCACTAGGCGGTGAGGCAGAGCTCGCACTTGGCGGCAGTCCCGCTTGAAGCGCCGGACTCTGCCGCAGCCCGTGCAATGGCCCTGCCTGTTCATCTCGTTCTGCCGAAGGAGCACGCCATCCTGTTGGTGCCGGGGAATGATGGAGAGTTCGAGCCGCGTGTGCCGTCCATGCAAGCCCTTCAGCACGTCCGGGAGATGGAGTGGCGCTCGCTTGCGGCGCGCACCAGGGCCCACACGCCACTGGCTGGCGCCTGTGAGGCGGTACCCCTGGGAGCTGTCCACCACGGCCCCACGCACAGGAATATGCTGCGGGCACGTGACGGTCGCTTGTCCACCATGCAGGTCATGCGACGATGGAGGCAAAAGCTCACACGTGTGGCAATACCGGCCCACCCCTGTATCTTCGGTGGGGGACCGGAGGAGGACATTGGCCACATGCGCTTGCTGTGTGCGCGGGACGAGGAGGTGGCAGGGCTCCTGTGCAGGCGTGTGGAGGAGTTCACAGCGGAGCTACCCCTGACGGACAGGGCGGTGGAGTTCGTGGCGTGGAGGGAGCACGGCCTCAGGTGGACGGAATCCTTGATGGCGGGTGTCGTCCCCGGGGACCTGAAGCGGCAGTTCGCTGCGGTGCTGGCGGCGTCGTCCCGGGGCCCGGCAAAGGCCAAGCTCTTTATGGAGGACATGGTACAGGTTGGGGAAGATGTGTATGCCCGCAGGAACCATCGGCTCGCCGTGATCATGCAGCTGCCGATGCAAGATCGGAGGAGGGCGGTATACGCGTTCCTGCGGGGTGGCACGCCCTTCTGCCCGCCGGCAGGGAGAATCCAACGGCGACCGCCGTGGAACCCGTTTGCCGGCCTCCCCGGCGACCTTCAGGCGACCTTTCAGAGGGCACCGCTACACGCGCCGCTGGTGCCCCGGTCGTACATTACGCACGAGGAAGCCATGTCCTTGTTCCCTCACTGGATGGCGGCGGTGGCGCAGGCCTTCAGCCAGTGGCTCGGTTCCTAGGTAGCTCGGGACGTCCCGGCATTTAGGGAGTGGTCCCGCGTGGTGTCCGCGCAATCGTGGGCCACAGTGCGTGGTACCATGGTGAGAGACCCTGACGGCCAGAATGATCCCTGGCTCCAGGTGTACTCCAACCATCCGGCTGTAGGGAATGTCATGGGGTGGCCTCGCGAGGTGCTGCCGGTCTTTCAGCAACCTCTGTGCGGTCTCCCAATCGTGGCGGTAGCAGTCGTGCTTGACGTGGGGACGTTGTGGCTATATGACCGGCAGCTGCGGCGAACCATACCGGCGGTCACGGGGCGGCGGTCCATGGCAGTGTTGGTGGGCTCCAAGCAGCTGGCACGGGTACAGGGCGACGACGCGCAGGGCCACGTCACGGAAGCCATGTTCTCACTGCCTGAAGGGGACGAACACGTGGCTGCCGATGCCCGACACACCCTTGACACCCTAGGCCTCAAGGCCGTCGGTGACGCACGGGCGGGAGGACAACGCTTAGTTCTCGCGTCCGCCGGGGGCCCGGGGCGAGACGGGGTCGATGTCATCGGGGAGGTCTTGCGGGACTATGGTTGGGAGCTCCTGGCGCATGGCACACGCAGCCCCAAAGTTGCGCGGTGGCCCCGGCTGCTTGAGAGCTTGCCGATGCTGTCCGACGGGCGACCGATACTCCACGCGGTGTCTACATGGGAGGATGCGAGGCGCAGCCTGCTCAGTTGTGCCACAGCACGCGCGCTGGCAGGTGCTTTGCTCGGTCTCCAGGAAGCGTGCTACCATGTATGGCAGGACCTGTGGTCGCAGTGTTGTGATGGTAGCTGCGTTCCGTCACGATCTGTGCTTCCGCAGCGATGCCACGGGTGCGGGGACACAGCGTCGGTTTGGGTTCATCAGTGTGCCTCCGCCCCTCTATGCGGGACATGTGGAGAGCGTGCCGATAGGGGGTGGCCTAAGGCGAGGTGGGCACTGCGGCACTCAGAGCAGAATTCCTCGAGTGCCTGGAGGACAATCCAGAGTGACCTGAAGAGCGTCCGAGTGGAGGGGTTACGGTGCCCCGATACGCCGTCGGCAGCCCTGCCCCTGCTGCTATGGTGGGCGGCTCTGGAGGGCGACTCGCGGGTACTCTGGTTGTGGCATCACGGAGGAAATGGTGATGGCGTGGTGGGGGCCGGAGGTAACGCAGATTGACGGGGTATGGGAAATGTGGGTGCACCTGCCACCGTCCCCACGCTGGACGCAGCGGAGGGGGTGGCGCCTGAGAAGCAGTGCCCTCATGGCCTGATTGTGCGGTTCTGGCAGGCGGAGTATGACGGCCAATGCGATGTGACACGTCGTGCCGGCTTGATGGTGAGCCGTTCTGCGCCCGTGCATGAGGGTCGGACAGGGATACTTCACCCGCCTGCCCCGGGTCGCCGCATACAACAGTGAGGTGTCATGGGTCGTCCTGACCAGGGTAATAAGGCCCAAACCCCTGTAGGGTATTCCCATGGCACCGGGGTCTCTACTGGCGGCCTGGCTACGGCAGTGCTGGGGGTGGATGCTCGGGATACACCGGGGTGCACGGATTTGTGTGGGGGCGGGCGACGTTAACAATTGTTGCCGGCGCTACGGTGCATGCGTTGCGGCGCCCCCAGGGAGTGTTACACGGGGTTGCGGGGACAGCCAGCAGACCCCGGGAGCGGCGACGAAGCGATGATGTGTGCGTAGAGGAATGTGACGGCGTGGTCGTCGGGTGGATCGTATGGCGGGCGTACTTGAGACGGCATGGCGGTCTGGGAGGAGCACTCACGAGGGGTACGCGGAGTTCATAATGGGGGTGTACTGGCGTCGTGGGGGTATGCGCGGCGGTACTGGGGACCGTATGGTGGGAATACGCGGCGGTACTGGGGACCGTATGCTGGGAGTACGCGGCGGTACTGGAGAACCGTGCTGTGGGGGCGCTACGAGGTTGCATGGCGGTACTGGGGTGTCCCCCTGACCCCTCTAACAACTCAGGGGGCGCGTGGGGGCATCCCCTGGCCCCGTTAACAAACTAGAGGGACCGTGCCTGCGGGCATGTACATAGTCTAACCTCTGACCATGGCCTTGCGGTTGCGGTGGTGCATGTGGTGGCGGCTCGCAGGTGGCAACGGCGTGGCAACAGCGGTACTGCGCGGCGTCGTAGCGATAAGTATGCGGCCGCCTCACCATTATAGCGACTTACTGCTGGGGGGCGCCAGTCCGGTCGGCTAGAGGCGGGGAGAGAGGAGGAGCGGCATGCTGAGTGGTCCAGGGGGTGACGCGCGGGCCAATGCTATAAGTAGGCTCGCCACGTCGTCGGTGGAGGCCGAACCTGCGGCCTGGCCGCTGCTGTGGCGGAAGTGGCGCGACCACGAGAGCTGGCCAAACAGTGCAGGTAAGGGTCAAGGGTAGGCGCCAGGGCAATGTATGTGGGCCAGATGAGGTGCACCTGGTTACCACAGCCCGGGGCGAGCCTCTGGTGGGTACCCCTACAGGGGGTCGATAACCAAGCTACGGCACCCACCAGCCCGAGTCCCAGCCAGCGATATTCACAGGTTGCGCCACTCCCGTCGCGTAGCGGCCGGCGTCCCCCCTGTAGACCCTCAAGTTATATTATACATGGGCAAGTGGATGCCTGGAAGCTGATTGGGTACTGGCCCCTGTCATGGAGTGCCGGCATGGTATATATTTGGGGTGTGGTTGCAGCTCGGGGCCAAGGGGACGTGGAGTTGATGCCGTGTTTCTGTACTATACTAGGGGACTCATGCGGTGGGTCGGCGGCGTACATTGTGGGGACATGGGGGCGATGAAAGCTGAGGGCCAGGCTAGGCTGGAGCCTCCCAGAAATCCTAGCTATGCATATACGGGTTATTGCGTGCTGGCACTGGGGTACGTGGAGTCAGGGGTGGTGGGCATTTACGAGTACGCTGCGGACAAAGGATTACGTGGGGTCACGGGTAGTGGACGTCAACATGGTGGCGGGGGTACGCGAACAAAGGAGAGACCGCTCTTGCTTCGCCGCATGCGTGCTGCTTTGTTCCTTTGTTGCCGCTTTGCGCTGGACGGAGAAGCCCTTGTTTTCTGCTTGTTGCTTTGCTGCTGCGTTGCTGTGCCTTGCCCCCATACCCCCGGCGAACAAACGGGCCAGCGCCCGTCGCCGTTGCTAATGCTAACGCTTTGCAGATGCCACTGCCCCCAAAGCCTGGTCGGCCGGTATCCCCGGCCCTCTGGGTCCTCCGTCATGTTGTGGGCCACCTAAGGCAGCCCTGGGACCCACGGGATCGAGCGAGGTAGGAACCACCTGTCGGCGCGAGATGCCCGGTAACACCAGTAGACGGCATGATAAGTGGTTATGACTATGACTATGACTATATATATATATATATATATATATATATATATATCCTCTAATCTACACCCCTCTCCCAACTCTAGGTGGCTCCACCACACGGCTCTAAGGTACGGGCGAAGCGCACAAAGTGGTGCATACATGTGGTGGAAGGGGCTAAACTCAGTCAAAACGGGCTCAAAACGGGCGAAAAACACTTGTTTGAGCATCCCAAATGGTCCGGGATCACTTTTGGAAAAACGCGTTTTTGACCCATTTTTGACCCATTTTTGGTCCCAAAATGGCCCCTTTTCAAGGCATTTTGGGATTTTCCATGGCCCAAAACCCGCCACCACGGGCTCAAAACGGCCTAAAAACACTTGTTTGAGCATCCCAAGTGGTCTAGGAACAACTTTGGAAAAAATCATTTTTTTCGCCCCGGGGACCCTGGTGGACCCACCGTTGGCCCCCGCCGTGCGCGGGCCGGGCTGCCCACCGGCTCCATCAAGTGACCACTGGTTGGGGGGTCTAGGCGTCTCGTTGGGCGATTATGATGCTTGGAAACCACAAAAAGTGGGGGGTTGCGGGTGGACTAGGTGCCCTCGGAATCGGATTTCGAGCCACGTAGCCCAAGATACGGCCCGTGCTTGGTTTCGGGGGGTTGGTGCACATTGCGGAGATATATATATATATATATATATATATATATATATATATATATATATATATATATATATATATATATATATATATATATATATATATATATATAGATATATATATATATATAGATAGATAGATAGATAGATATATATATAGATAGATAGATAGATAGATATATATATATATATATATACACACACACACACACACACACACATATATATATATATATATATATATATATATATATATATGTATATATATATATATGTATATATATATATATATATATATATATATATATATATGTGTGTGTGTGTGTGTGTATGTATATATATATATATATATATATATATATATATATATGTATACATATATATTATATATATATATATATATATATAGTCATAGTCATAGTCATAACCACTTATCATGCCGTCTACTGGAGTTACCGGGCATCTCGCGCCAACAGGTGGTTCCTGCCTCGCTCGATCCCGTGGGTCCCAGGGCTGCCTGAGGTGGCCCACAGCATGACGGAGGACCCAGAGGACCGGGGATACCGGGCAACCAGGCTTTGGGGGCAGTGGCAACTGCAAAGCGTTAGCATTAGCAACGGCGACGGACGCTGGCCCGTTTGTTCGCCGGGGGTAAGGGGGCAAGGCAAAGCAGCGCAGCAGCATCGCAACAAGTAGAAAGCAAGGGCACCTCTGTCCGTTGCAATGCAGCAACCAAGGAACAAAGCAGCATGCATGCGGCGAAGCGAGAGCTGTCCCTCCATCGTTCACGTTGCCCCGCCACTGTGGAGACACCCAACACCCATGACCCCACGTAATCCATTGTCTTCCGCGTCCTCGAAACTGCCCACCACCCCCGACTCCACGTATCCCTCTGCCAGCACGCACTAGCCTGTATGTGCACAGCCAGGATTTCTGGGAGGCTCCAGCCTAGCCTGGCCCTCAGCTGTCATCGCCCCCATGTCTCCACATTGTACGCCATCTTCCCACCGCACCAGCCCCCTAGTATAGTACAGAAACACGTTACCAACTCCACGTCCCCGTGGCCCCGTGCTGCCCCCACACCCCAGATATATACCATGCTGGCACCCCATGTCAGGGGCCAGCGCCCAGTCTGCATCGAGGCATTCACTTGCCCACATATAATATATCTTGAGGGTCTACAGGGGGGGACGCCGGCCGCTTTGCGACGGGAGTGGCGCAACCCGTGAATATCGCTGGCTGGGATTCGGGCTGGTGGGTGCCGTAGCTTGGTTATCGACCCCCTGTAGGGGTACCCACCAGAGGCTCGCCCCGGGCCGTGGTTACCAGGTGCACCTCATCTGGCCCACATACTATGCCCTGGCGCCTACCCTTGACCCTTACCTGCACTGATTGGCCAGCTTCCGTGGTTGCGCCTCTTCCGCCACAGCAGCGGCCAGGCCGCAGGTTCGGCCCCCACCGACGACGTGGCGAGCCTACTTATAGCATTGGCCCGCGCGTCACCCCCCGGACCACTCAGCACGCCGCTCCCCTGCCCTCCTCGCCTCTAGCCGACCGGACTGGTGCCCCCCAGGGGTAAGCTGTTACAGTGGTGAGGCGACTGCATACTCTTCACTACGACGCCGCGCAGTACCGCCGTTGCCATGCCGACGCCACCTGCTAGCCGCCACGACACTCACCACTGCAACCACAAGGCCAAGGTCAGAGGTTAGACTATGTACATGCCCGCAGGCACGGTCCCTCTAGTTTGTTAACGGGGCCAGGGGATGCCCCCGCGCTCCCCCTGAGTTGTTAGAGGGGTCAGGGGGACACCCCAGTACCGCCATGCATCCCCGTGCTCCCCCACTGTACGGTTCCCCAGTACCGCCGCGTTCCCCCACCGTACGGACTCCTGTACCGCCGCATACCCCCACCATACGGTCCCCTGTACCGCCGCGTACACCCCCACGATGTCAGTACACCGTCATCTGGAACTTCCCCGCTGCTCCCCCACTGCACGGCTCCCCAGTACAGCCGCGTACCCCCGCCTTACGGATCCCAGTACCGCCGCGTTGACCCCCAAGACTCCAGTACTCCGCCACCTGGAACTCCACGTGCCCCCTGTGAGCGCTCCCTCCAGGCTGCCATGCCGTCTCCACGACGCTCGCCATACTGTCCCCCTGATGATCCCACCGTCATAACCTTCCACGCACACATCTTCGCCCCGTCGCCGCTCCTGGGGCCTGCAGGCGGACCCCGCAACCCCGTGTAACACTCCCAGGGGGCGCCGCAGCGCTGTAACCCCCAAACAACTCCGTGCACCCCCGGTGTATCCCGAGCAACCACTCCCAAGACTGCCGTAGCCGGGCCGCCAGTAGAGACCCCGGTGCCATGGGAATACCCTACAGGGGTTTGGGCCTTATTACCCTGGTCGGGACGACCCATGACACCTCACTGTTGTATGCGGCGACCCGGGGCAGGCGGGTGAAGCATCCCTGTCCGACCCTCATGCACGGGGGCAGTACGGCTCACCATCAGGCCGGCACGACCTGTCACATCACGTTGGCCGTCATACGCCGCCTGCCAGTACCGCACAATCAGGCCGCGTAGGCACTGCTTCTCTGGCGCCACTCCCTCCGCTGCGTCCAGCGTAGGGATGGTAGCTGGTGCACCCACTATTCCCCTCCCCATCAACCTGCACCCCCGGCACCCACCACTCCGTCACCATTTCCTCCGTGATGCCACAACCAGAGTATCCGTGAGTCGCCCTCCAGAGCCGCCCACCACAGCATCAGGGGCAGGGCCGCAGACGGCGCTCCAGGGCACCGTACCCCTTCCACTCGGACGCTCTTCAGGCCACCCTGGATAGTCGTCCAGGCACTTGAGGACATCCGTCCAGAGTGCCGCAGTGCCCACCTCGCCTTAGGCCACCCCCTGTCGGCATGCCCTTGACATGTCCCGCACAGCGGGGCGGAGGCACACTGATGAACCCAAACGGACACCGTCTCCCCGCACCCGTGGCATCGCTGCGGAAGCACAGACCGCGATGGAACGCAGCTACCATCACAGCACTGCGACCACAGGTCCTGCCATACATCGCAGCACGCGTCCTGGAGCCCGAGCAAAGCCCCTGTCAGCGTGCGTGCTGTGGCACTACTGAGGAGGCTGCGCCTCGCC
>OZ038379.1:54644270-54674270 GCA_964036045.1 Eutreptiella sp. 'Long Island Sound 2002'
TCCCTCCTACTCATTTTCAACTCCCCCCTGCTCATTTTCAACTCCCTCCAACCGAAAATCCACTCCCTCCTACTCATTTTCAACTCCCTGCTGCTCATTTTCAACTCCCCCCTGCTCATTTTCAACTCCCTCCAAGTCAAAATCCACTCCCTCCTACTCATTTTCAACTCCCTGCTGCTCATTTTCATCTCCCTGCTGCTCATTTTCAACTCCCCCCTGCTCATTTTCAACTCCCTCCTACTCATTTTCAACTCCCTCCTGCTCATTTTCAACTCCCTCCTACTCATTTTCAACGGACCTCAGACCTCAGCAGTGGCAAACCCAACCTTACACAGGCGAACCGTGAAGGCATGGAACATAAACTGAGAGTTGAAATTTGAAATGTCCTTAGTTCTTCGACACTTGAGCCCGCCACTCCCGAAGCTGCTTACACTGATGCAACTCAGCTGGCGAAAGTTGTTCCCCACATGCAGCCCGAGTATACAACTGAGCCAAGTGAGTATCAACCTGCTCAGCCGAGCCAACCATATTGTGAATGTGTGCATGCAATTGATCATTATACGTGGCCTGCTGCGCACTCAGGCCCCCAGGAGCCTGATTCACGGTGGTTAGCGCATCTGAAAGCTCAAGGGCAGCATTCGGCTCTTCCTTCAGCGGCGGACCGCTACTCCTACCTTGACCCCTACCTCTGCCCTTTGTAGCATGCTTTGGACCATCCCCTCGCTTAGCGGCCTTCCTGACAGTTGGCTGCACGGTTCGCTTGGCGGCCACCGGCGGGGGAACAGGTCGTGGTGCTTGTGCACCTGCCACATGGACCTGTGTTCGAGGAGGCTCGCATGTCCACAAATTGGTTCAGTAGCCTCTCCTCTTCTTCGAGAAAGGCCCCTGCATCCTGTCCCTGGTCGGAAAGATGAGTTGCCACTCGATCCACATTAGTTATATATTGACGCATCCGGGACTGCAGGTTCCCAAGGGAGCGGACAATCTGCTCGCGTTTCGTTCTGGCTGGCAAATCAGCCCACGAGGAGATGTCGGTCAATATAATATAATCGTCTGTAGCATCGATTGCCACGGGTACCTGCACTGTGGGTAGGGGGAGGCGTTGGCTGCTGCATTTGGCACTGACAAGGACCTGAGTTGGAGTCTGAAATTGTTTTAAAACAAAATTGGATTGAACAACCCAAGATGGAAGCCGACTGAAGATGACCGATGATGCAAAAGAGAAAAATAGTGACGACATGGATGCCCGACTCGGACAGCAAGTCCACAACTACACCAAAACTTCGTATAGGCACCATCCTCAGCCAATGGCTCGAACAGACAAACATAATGTGGACAGTTCATGTGACGCGAAGTGCAGCTGGATTCACTTCGCTTTACCTCATAAACTATATTTTTGCCTTGGATCTGGTGCACACGATTGGAGATCGCACAGAATCTCGGTAGGTCTACCAACTCCGTCTCAAGTGAATCGTGACACTGTCGATCATAGTTCCATAAGGGTGCCGCCCTGTTAGCAACTATATATTGGTCCTCCTTGGACACGTCATACTCATACACGAGGTACGCAGTTGAAGCATTCATCTGCTGGAGCATTCTATCAAACGCCCAGCTTGTCACCTTGCCTGAAACGAACTTGACATAGAATGGGAAGGTCTGGTTAGCTATTTGGTGATTGGCGTGCCGCTGATTCACCATTTCAGTATATTCAAGTTTATAGCCCTCCTTGGAGAGCAAGTGCAAAACAGGTAAAAAACTGTGGTAGTAACCTTTTCTTGCAGTTAGGTGGCCCTTTATGCGGCTATTCAAAGACTCAGCCCTCTGTGTGGACTTGCAGCCGAAGGTAAAAAATTCTACCTGCCATGCAACACACCAACGGTCAAGACGATGTAGGGGGGATCTGACTCCAAGGTAGTCCTTGACAGTTTTCCAGCCGGGGTCCTCCAGAATTTTGCGCCAGAGAATATCAGCAGCGTCCTTATCTGGGCACTCCTGAACCTGTCGGATGGCGCTCTCAAGGGCAGTGAAACCGTGTTGCTCGAGGGAGTTTCGGCAGTTTTCGGTAAGATTTTTGTAAATGTGAAAAAGGCAAAGGAAGTGAGCAGTTCGGTCCGGGGGGAAAACCCTGGGAACAGACCCCAAGAGGGCGTATGCAGCATCACAGAACAAAACGCGGGGTGCACAACCGGTTGCCTTTATCCACTCCCGCCAGAGCCACTCATAATCCTTTGCATTTTCACTGCTTGGCATGCAGCCATGAGCCAGGAGAAGGGTTTGGCCATGTTCGTTGATACCGCAAAACAGGGCCAATGCCTCGCCGTACCGATTCGATTTGTACGTGTTATCTTCAAAAATGACTTGTGCATATTTTCTGGCGTTTTTTACTTGCTCTGGCGTCATAAAAAACCATCTTCGTACAACACCAGTGACTGGGTCAGGGGCTTCATGATTGAAATACCAGGCAGAATATGCCTGTTTGAGCATTTTCAGGTGGTTAATCAAACGTGCAAGATCATTTGGGCCCATCTTGCGTTCAATGGACTTGAAAAAATTTCTGATGTGCTCTGTTGAAAACCCTTTGAATGCTGGGTATGTGTCCTCGCTATATTTCTTCCTCAAATTTAGAAGAATTTGCCCCGGCATTTCACGGTGCTAATACGCCCGCTCAATGTCGTGCCAGAGCTCATCAGGGAGGGCTGATTTGTCCAGTGGGGGGGCCTCCTCCTCGTCAGGCCACCAATGGTCAGGGTGGTCCCAATTACACTCGGTTAGCTTCGACAGGTCCGTGCCAGGATCATCGGTTAGCTTTGCACCATATGGACACAAATCAGACTTCGCCAGAGGCCGGGGATGCTTTTCTGGGCGTGCTCTACTGGTCTCCTTTAGGGGCCCGTGTTGTTTTAGGCGTCCCCAAATGCGACAACCAATACGTGCCCGATTACTCCCCCCTGCAGACTTGCTGGTAACGCTGATATGTATTGCCAACTTCCCCCGAATCTTATTCAGGTATGCACCAGCTTCGCTGTGGGACCGGAAGGTGCAGCCAACCTCGTCCCCACGTCGGGGGGGGTGCTCAAAGGGACAATGGGCTTCGCGTTTCACGCGTTTGCGGGGGGGGATGTCGGGATGAGGTTGAGGATCAGAACGCGGTGACCGGGCGGCACCAAACTCATGCTTAATTAAGGGGGCCGGATCCGTAGATTTCGTGGGTCCCGAGTCAGATGCCGGGGTTGGAGATAAGATGGCAGGGGGGTTTCTTACTGAAGCGGTACCCAGAACCCATGGCCCATGGCCCGCAGGCCTGTGAGCCGTCACACCCGTGCGGAAGCCGTTGACACCGGCTGTCAGCGGGATATCCCTGTTTTCTAATCCGCGGGATCTGGAATCCGATTCTTAACCATTGAATCAATGTAGATTTACCATAACTTTATTGTCTTAGGCGATTTCCGGTCGGAAATCGGTGAAATACCCGATTTCTACCGCGGTTTCTAATTGTCGTGAAATCGCCGCAGTCGCGCCGCCTGTCGTCGCCTGTTCTGTGGACTGCATTAGATGATTCTGTAAAGCGATCCTTCTTGAAGTCAAGACTGAAACAGTCTTCAAGTGATCCGCAATCTTTTCCTTGATATAACGGATCGCGTCCCGGATTTTTCCCATGAAATCTGGGCAGCCGAAGGCGCTTTGAACCCCCAAGTGGAATAACAAGGGCTACGAGCGTTCAAGCGCCCAAGAGCGAACTAACGTGCCTCATAGGCACTGTGTATGAGGTTTTGCCCCCCATAGGCATAGGACGAGGCCAAAGGATCCCAACTCAATAGGCCCAAAGGGTTATTCATTTTGAGTGTTCTCCAAGAAGTGCACTTTTTCACGTACTTGGCGTCCAAGCACGTGTAGAAGTATGTTGAGTTGGCGTTTGTCCCACCCTTGCTTGCCTCTACATCCGGGGCATATCACTTGTCTTCCCCGGATAGTGCATATATGATCTCCATATACATATTGGCAATATATTTTGCGAGCATGCTAAAATTTGGCTTTCCGAAAGGAGGTCGATTTTCGACCAAAGCACTTGCATGCGTGTTAAGGGACCAAAGTTACATTAGAATATAGGCATACTTTGGTTCTAGGCCACTATGTTGGGTGTAGAAGGCTTGGGTAGGGTTATATGCCATATTTGGTGTCATATCGCGTGCCCATTTGGCGGGTGCACCATTCCAAGACTAACCCGCCAATGGACCCCATATCGCACGAGGCCCTTCATTGTACTCCAAACCAACACTCGTAAGCCTAACCTTCGTGAAGGGACGCTTGTGGGGCGCCCCCGAAGCGATGCGTTGCGAGCAAGGTGTTTTTTTTGCAATATTCCATTTTTTCATGTGCCCACTTGGGAAGTAGCGCTCGTGACCTTTCAAAGCGCCCCAAGTGGAGCACATATGTGGAATCGAAGGTCATTGGTGTCAAGCCATTGTGTTTAGAAGGATTGGTCGATTACTCAATCCAAGCCGAAGGTATTATAATATATTTGTGCGCCTTTCAAGGCACTTTTGGGTGTTTTTTCGCCAATATTGCTGTTTTTTGCCCGTCATGATGTCAAGTGGCGACCGTGTATCTCAACGTTGCGCCCAATTGACATCATGACCCAAGTATGTTATGAGGGTACATACTTCGGTGCCCATCATATCTTGGACCCGGCGAATAACTCCTCTTGGGCTTGGCATACCGTGGCCGCCATGTTGGCAATTTGGGACTATCCGAAATCATGGGCTCACTTGGCGACCCTGCCATTCCCAAAACCGGAGGAGTTGGGCGACGCCCAAAAGATATGTTGGACACATATGACTTGATAGTAGTCCTATGGCACACTCCGGTCCGAGTCGGGCATGTGCCTCATTTGCCCCAACCATGAGTGTGCGCATTTTCGGCCATTTTGAGCAATTTTCCATATTTTCTGCCCGCCGTGCACCATGTTCAGCTCCTCGTGCACGCCGGACGCATGGACCAATGGACCATATATGACATGGGTGATATGGACATTGGTCCCCATGGCTCGCACACCACGTGGGCGAAGCGGAGCAACCTTCGTTAAGGTGCTAGCCCAAAGTGAGTGTGGACAACTTTGCCATTTTGGCATTTGTGGACCCCATTGGGGTTGTCACCACGCCGAGTGGCATGGAGATCTTTGAGAGCCAAGTGCATGGTAGTCTCCCTTGGACTCCCGGTGGATCGCGTATGGAATGGCGGATCCGATCTCCAAGCCGGCGTGGAGATATACTATTGGGAGCACCCCCGAATTTTGGCTCATTTCGAGCAGCCAAAATGACCCCATTTTGGGACCCCAATTCCCCCCCCCCCGCGTGTGGTCTTTTGGCGGCCCCATATCTCTATGCCCACAGGGAGCCCGGACCTAATTCCAAGTTGTACACTCAGATAAAAGTCCTAGGTCCTGCCTCCTATCCTGTGAGCCATTGGCCTTGCCCTGGCCGGGCGAGCCACGCGTGGGAATGAGGCCAATTTTGGTGATTTTGGCGAACCCGTGGTGCCCTGATGCCGGGATCTCAGAGGGAACCAGGTTGGGTGAGGGCTCCAGGGAGTTCATACTCGAAGGGCATAGGGTCAGTTGCCTCGTCCCTACCTCTGGCAGGTCCGGAAGAGGGGTCAATTTTGGAGTTTTTTGAGCTAATGTCAGTTTGGGCTGAAACAGCCCATTTTCAGCTACCAACTCCTAGGGGATAATGGCGGGGCCATATCTCTGGCTCAGAGAGGATTCGGGACCTGCCGTTAAGGGAGCATAAGGAGCCACTGTCTGTTGGCCTCGGCGCCTCTTGGTTCCCAGGAACTCGCCTGTGGCTGGGCGGACACCCCCCCTATTGGCAGGGTTTCAGGGTCCGGACTGAGCAGGGCATGGGTTGTGTTTGAGCCCCCGCCCCCACCAGCCGGTGGAAGGGTCGGACCTGGGATTGGGATATGAGTTGGGACTGAGTGTCAATTGTCCTGTGATGCCCTTACCCCAGTCCAGTCTTAACCCCAGGTGTACATATCCTGATGTGTTGCTGTACATACTTTTGTTCCCTTGTTTCAGAGTGGCAAGGATCCTGAAACGCTTTGTCACATGACACAAGCGCAATGATGCCCCTGTGAGCGTAGTGCTTTGCCTGCCTGCTCACTTGTGCGTGTCCACCGCAGCGTCCCGTGGCCAGGCCCCCCACGGGAACGCGTCAAAAGCGTTTCACCGCCGCGGGGTTACCCATCCCTCGCGTGCCACTCGGGGCCACCAACCCCCAGCAGCGCGGTGCAGCAGCTCGCAGCTCGCAGCTCGCAGCGCAGCGCAGCGGCTTGCAGCGCCGCCCAGCGACAGCGCCGAGACCGTGAAGGAAGTGCGAGGACCGGAACTCCGTCATCAACGACTTCCCTTGGCCGACCAGCAAGGCCGCACTCCGAGCTACAGCAACCACTTCCACAACCACCGGCGGACCAGCACCGGCCGCACTCCCAGTCCAGTGCTACGTCAACCGCTCCAACAACCACCACCAGGACCAGTCCGTTGAGCGGAACGAGAGCCCACCAAGGACTTCAAGACCAAGTACGCCCCCCGCTGCCATGGTAAACTGGCAAGAAGCGGGCAAGACGTGGCCGCGGCCCCACCCCCATGCAGTGCGCCTACTGCGTGGGTTGGTTTGGGACCAGTACTACCGCCACAGCCACCCCCAGTGCGAAGGCGGCATGCCCGGCAGCTTCGAGCTCCGCCAGGACATGGGCCCCGACCGCCTGCAGGCAGTCGAAGACTGGTTGCGGGTGGAAGGGTTTGCCTTCCGCTTCCAGCAGAGGCGCTGGAGGGTCTGGACCCGGCCAGACAGGCCCGGCGAAGGGCTGCGCCCCGACGGGATTGAGGAGGACGAGAAGCCCAGCGAGTACCCGTCGGGCGCCACGATGAATGTCTCCATGTGAGGCAAGATCGAGAAGAACTTCCCGGAACCGGGGAGCGAGCGCAGGCTGCAGGGCAGCAGCAGCAGCGCGTCTCCGGGGAAGGAGAAGCGGTCCGCCGGGGACAGGACGCGGGACCGGAAGTGGCGGGAGTACCAGGAGTCCCTGGCCGCCGAAGCCGCCCAAGGCGCCAAGGGCGGAACCCCAGCACCCAGTCCCCAACGGGCCAATGGCGGTCACCACCCCGGCTCCACCACCCTTGGCGACTTCCTCCAAGTCGCCAAGCACGCCAAGGCCAAGCCCCGTCAGCTGCTCCTGAGGAAGTCAGGCCCCAGCAGCGACGTGGAGTCGGCCCACCGCGGGAGGATGCCGGCCGACCAGGCCAGCTCCAGCGGCAGCGTCGCTCCTGACCAAAGGGACGTGTCGCGCGCCTGTGAGCGCGCCTGTGGGGTGCCCTGCAACCTTCGGGTTGCCCGGCAACGGGCCACGCAGCAGCACGCTGCCATGGAGGGGGCCGTTGGCATCGCCCAGCAGGAGGCTGCGGAGTGGCAGCATGGCATGGCCATCCACGCCTGGACCGTGGCGTCCATTGCAGCCGGACTCACGGCTGCAGCCGCCCGTGAGGCAGCGATTGCCCAGGTCAAGGGTGAGGTGGCGGCAGCCGACGAGGAAGCCCGCCTGACGCAGGAGGCCATTGCCTGCAAGGAGGCCGAGGTGAAGGCGCTGGAAGAGGCGCTTGCCCAAGAGAGGGCAAAGAAGGAGGCGGAGGAAAGGGCCCACGCCGAGGCAACGGCCAAGGCCCAGGCGGACGCCGCCAAGAAGGACGCCATCGAGGCCGCGCGACGGAAGGTCGCTGAGGAGAGGGCCAAGACGGAGGCGGAGCTGGCGGCGTTGGAAGCGGAGAAGGCTCGGCTGCAGCAGACCCGGGAAGCCGAGGCGGCTCGTGCCCGGGAGGAGGCCGAAAGGCGAGCTGCCGCAGCCACCGCCGCCGCAATGGAGGAGGCAGAGGCCAAACTCCGGCGCGAGACTCCCCCGGGAGGATCCGAGTGGAGACCCTTCGAAAGCTCTTCGAAGGGGACGCCTCCTCCAAGATGACGCTGGATGAGGCGGTCACGGGCAGCAGTGGGAGCAGTGGCCCCACTGCCAATCGACGGAGGAAGGGCAAGGGGAAGACCCCCGAGAGGCCACGGAGGCCAGCGGGTGGACACCCCCACGACAGCGACCCCTTCTTCACCGCCAGCGACGGGGATGAACGAGGCCGCCGACATCGCCGAGGAGTGGCTGGTGGAGGAGGCGGAGACGTCCCCATGGAGCCGGAAGATGAGGATGAGGATCTCCCTCCTCCCTACCGGAGCTCGGAGTCTTCCGAGACCGAGACGCCCAGGTGGGGCGACATGGACGAGGATGACGACATGGACTTCGACATCACGAAGAAGCGCCCATCCTCGGACCCACCGAGGCGACCTGGCAGAGACCCACCGGGACCCCCTGGCGGAGGACCATCAGGACCCCCTGGAGGACGCCCACCAGGTGGACCCCCTGGAGGCGGACCACCGGGCGGGGGAGGACCCCCTGGACCGGGCGGACCTGGCGGAGGCCCTCCTGGAGGACCCCCTGGGGACCCCGACGACCCACCAGGGGACGGCGACCCGGATGCCACCCGGCGGTGGATTGTCTACCTCCGCAGGAGGGTCCAGTCCCTCGAGCGCGAGGTAGACACGGGCAAGGGCAAGATGACTCGCATCGCCAGGGTCGCCGCGCGCGCACAGAGAGAGCTGGACATCGCCAAGATCGAGATGGTCAAAAGCGCCAGCGTCGCCACCGCCACCGAGAGGCAGCTGGACATCGCCAGGGCTGAGACCAGGCAGCTGAACCAGGTCATCAGCGGCCTGCAGCAGAGGCTGGACGCGCTGGAAGCCCGTGGGAGCGTAGGCAGCGACCACCCACCCCTGGAGTCTGGCTCGTCGGACGACAGCTGGGGACCCGGACCAGGTCCAGGCAGACCCCACGCCCCCGGCGGAGCCCCCAGGTGTCGCCCCAGCGCCAGTGCCCCCTCTCTCACCGCCCCCTCTCACCACAGCGCGGGCCGCCGCAACGAGCGCGTGCCGCCCGGCAGTGGCAGTGAGGATTGGCGTGATGAGTGGCTCAGCGCGGAGTACCACAACCGCCGTGCTCCACCGCGGACACCGGTACGCTCCCGACGCCCCGCACCAGCCCCGGAGCCAATCCCAATGGCTGGTGGACGTTATGGTGGACTCAGGGATGAGGTCCCCAGAGGAGACGTGGAGTGGGATGTCGGCGGAGGTGAGGACCTGGACCTGGACCTGGAGGAGTTCGACATCTCCCCGCCGCGTGGTGTACGACGGGAGGACGCTGAACGCAGCCGCCGGCGCCGTGATGAGGAGGCATACATGGAAGGAGTACGGCGTGAACATCTAGGTTCAGCGTACATGGAGGAACCGCGGCGTAGCCACAGGGATTCCATGGAGGAGATGGACGTGGCGGCCGTGGGAGTCCGTGGGACAGGCCGATGGGAACCTCGGTCGACCTCGCAGCCGGCGTTCATGGTCTCTAGGGCCGCGGATGCCGCCGTGTGGGAAGACTTGAAGGACATCAAGCCCCCCATGTACGATGGCAACCCCCTCAACCTCGACCGCTTCTTGGAGAAGCTGGACGATTGGGGGGTGACCGTCACTGAAGACATGGATCCCGCAGATGCGGAGAAATATGTCTTCAGACGGTTCAGGTACCGCCTGCTGGAAGTGCTCCAAGAGCTATACTTCGTGGCGACCAAGGAGGGGAAAATCAAGACCCTCAAGGAAGCCAAGAAGTGGCCAGCGAGCAGGAGCGGGTGGACGCTCCGCAGGTGGCTGCCAAGCGGTGGAAGTCCATCAAGCTTCAGCATGATGGACGGGAGATCCGCCTACGGGACTGGCGGGACTTCCGAGGGCAATACACCCTCTTCCGCCGCAACGTGGAGGACTGGAACGAGGGTGACGAGCAGGCTCGCCTGCTCTCCTAGCTGCCGGAAGCATGGATCAAGAGGGTCACCAAGGAGGAAGCCAAGAGGGCCAAGTCCAACCACACGGTCAAGATGATGCTCCCCAAAGAGTATCATACGAACGTGGTGGCTTCGACGAGGAAGAACGTGGCCCGGGATGTCAAACGGCACTCCCTGCGGAACGCTCTCCTCATCACCGTCTAGGGCGATCGCGAGAAGACCGCGATGAGGCGCCTTGACGAGTGCGACGTGAGCGGCCAGACCATCCGTCTGCAGGCCATCCCGGCACGGATGAGCTGCGACGAGATCCTGGAGTGGGTTGGAGAGGAGGTGCTCCAGGAGTACCGGAACCTCCACCACACCCGCGGGTTGAGGCCCGGCGACCGCGACGTCAACTACGTTGGCGAGGGGCCTGGCGGGGAAGCTGCCATGGACCCAGCGGGAGCCGACGGCGATCAGACTCTCGTCGACGATGACGACAACGATGAGCCCGCCGAGATGGCCGTTTGTGCCTTCGTGGCCCACAACGGTGCGGGGAGCAACCGGGGAAGCTGGAAGCCCCTGCAGCCGGGTTGGAAGAAGAAGGAGAAGAAGGACCCTCGTCGCATTGGCAGCCCTCCGCTGTCCTTTGGGGGGTTCATACGAGCTCACCCCCAGGGCTGTTTCGTGTGTTATGGGAGGAAGCAAGGCTTCAACCATGACCACCGAACATGCCCCATCCACCAGGCCGACACGGAGGCCTACAAGAAGGCGCACGGGTCGAAGAAGCGTGCACCTGTGGGTATCCGGGAGGGCAAAGTGGAGGTGGACAAGGACGAGCTCTCCAAGCTGATGTCGGTGGGGACCAAGTTGGCCAAGGAGATCCAGGAGATCAAGAGGAACTGGGTCCCCAGATCGGACAACAAGAAAAAGGAGAACAACCAGAACGACCAGAACAAGGACAAGGACAAGAAGCCTAGGAATAGGCGGAAGAAGGGTGTCAACGAGGTTGACGCGGAGGAGAATACCCCTACTTCCACCACAACCGACGCCCCCTAGCGGAGCCCCTGCAGCCAAGGGCCCAAGCTAGGGCGGTCGCAGGATGGTGCCGTGGGAAGCGCCACACCATCCCAATCGGGAGTCGGTAAGCACAAAGGGACTGCCGCGGGCGGAAGGCCCGGTCCGGCACCCGATAGTCGCGGTGGCGGGGTGAGGGCAAGTGAAGGCACGAACCCTTGCACCCGTCCATCCTTCGCGACCAAGAATGTGTTTGATGTACTTCAAGATCTATCCAAGAGTATCAGAGGATCACCCGGACCGCAGCTGGATGCTGCAGATGGGCAGCCTGAGCCCATTGTCCACGACCTCCACCAGTCGCTTGTTGAGCTTCTGGAACGGCCGGAGATCCTGAGCTTGCACGCCGTGCGCCGAGTGGGGCATGAGCGGCAGTTGCACCTTAAGATCCGTGCCTTTTGCGGGGAAGTGAAGAAAGGTTTTCGACGTGTTGGTCGACACGGGAGCTCAGGTCAGCTTGGTCAAGGCTGGCCTACTTCCGCCAGAGTGTTTGACCGACAGTCGGAAACCTGTCAGGCTGAAGGTGGCGAACGGCCAGTACATGGTGGGAGGCACGAAGGAAGCGGCCATTGGGCTGCAGTTCGTGAACCACCGTTAGCTGAGCCGCCCGGACCTCGGCAAGGAAATCCTCCTGCAAGGTCGCTTCTACGATGCCGAGATGGACTGGGACATGATCGTTGGGTACGACTTCATGATGGAGACGGACTCCGGCGTCCTCCCGGCCCAGGCCTCCATGACCCTGTACCAGGACGACCAGCTCTCGTGGCTTTCGTCACCTGAGCACCATGTGGAATGCCAATGGATCCACCCGGAACGCAATCAGCTCGAAGTAGCCGCGCTGGACACTGAGCCAACTGGGCCAGCAAACCAGGAGTACGGCGTAATGCCGGAAGTGGCGAGCCGAGTGGTTGCGGACCTGGGAGCTTCGGATCTGGAACTGGATGCGTTCTCTTCAGGAACCTCCGCCCATCTGCGGGTTGGTGAGAAGTACTGGAGCGCACAGGACTCCGCGTGGAAGAAGCACTGGGGTCCGCATCAGGGATTGATGTGGATCCATTGCCCCCGTTGGGACATTCCAAGAGCGATAGCGAAGATTCGCAAGGACCGCTCCAAGGCAGTGCTGGTTGTTCCCATGGGATGCACCGAGGAGGAACGTACCCGACATTGGGTAGTCTCATTGACCAACATGACCTTAAACAAGGTCGTTCTACCGGCTGGAGAGAGTGTCTATCAGGACGCTAAGGGACAGCCTATGCCACGCCAGAGATGGCCAACGGAATTCCACTCTGTGGATGGGGGCCTTGATCAGGCCGATACCACGGATTTCGTGTGTGTCAACCGCATCGTAGCGGAGCCATGGAGGCAATGCTTTGCGGTTCCCCCTGTTGACATCGGAGAATCGGAAGACCCCCTCACAGAAGAGGAGCTGGATCTGGTTCAGGGGTATATGGATCAGCCCTTTCACGACTGGGGTAGCCAGCGTGAGGGCAAGGGCCAGGACAGAGCCTGGTGGGAAGTCGACTCGATCGTCTCTGGTTCCTACGATGGAGATACCTTCGTAAGGAGGGTACTGGTCCACTTGTCCAGCCAGGACGAGCCAATCGGGGGTAACCCACCCACCTACGGCGACCTATTCCGAGGCAAGACCAGAGATGGCCCTTTGGGCCACCTGGGAAGACCACCTGAGCCGCAATCGAGCGGGGTCGCTACCCCTCAAGTAAGCTCAGTGGTCCAGGTGCCCGGAAAAGCCAAGGCGGAGTCCGATGATTGCCCCAAGATCCAGGCATTGAGGGCCAGGCTGAAGCAGAAGTATGGTGATACCTTCTTCAGCGGAAAGCCTGTGTTTCCCCCACCGGTGCGTGGACCGTATGGCGAGGCCAAGATACGACTGAAGCAGGATCCCCCTGTGTATCGGCACCGGGAGTTGGCCCTGCGGGGCGAGAGGAAGGAGGCCATGGAGAAGATCCTCCGTGACTTCATCGAGAGAGGCTGGCTTGAGCCGTGCCACTCCGAGTGGGCCTCTCCGTGCTTCGTCGTCCCCAAGAAGGTAGCCGGTGAGTGGCGGCTACTGGTCGACTACCGCGGCCTAAACGCCCAAACGCAGCATGATAGCTATACACTACCCCTCATTGAGGACATGCTGCAAAAACAACACCGGCGGAGGATCTTCACGGTGATTGACCTGAAACATGGTTATCATCAGATGCCTCTCGCCGAGGAGTCCCGTGCCTGCACAGCCATGAGCACCCCACTTGGACCTCTCCAGTGGAAGGTGATGCCCATGGGCGTTACCAACGGCAACGCGGCCTTTCAGCGGATGCTGGAGAACCTGCTCGACCCGGTGCGTGACTTTGCGGACCCCTTCGTGGACGACGTCATCATCGCGTCCAGGGACCCCAGTATGAGCTACGAGGAGCTGCTGGAGGCACATGAGAGGGACGTCACTCGAGTGCTGGACCTTCTGGTTCGGCACAAACTCACGGGCAGCAGTGACAAGGCCACCATTGCGGTAAGCGAGGTAGTCTTCGCTGGCCACGTAGTCGGGAACGGGCAGCGAAAGCCCATACCTGGCAAGGTGGCTGCGATCGAGCACTGGGAAAAGCCCAAAACGGTCTCTGAGCTACGGGCGTATCTGGGGTTCTGCAATTACTACTCGGGGTATATCAAGATGTATGCCGAGTATGCAGCCCCCATGACGACCATGCTCAAGGGCAACCGAGAGGAGACCAAGAAGGGGTCCTAGAAGGCTCTGGTCTGGACTGCTGAGTCCGACCGTGCCTTTGAGGGGATGAAGCAGGCGCTGCTATCCGCAGTGGGTCTGCACCTCGTGGATCCGGACCGAGGGTTCGTCCTGCGCACCGACGCTTCCGACTACGCCGTTGGCGCTGTGTTGGAACAAGTGCTTGACGATGGGAGGCACGTGCCCGTGGCCTTCTGGAGCCGAGTCCTGGCGGAAGGCCAGAGACGGACGTGGACGCCCCGCGAAACGGAGGCGTATGCCATCGTCATGGCTCTCAGGAAATGGGCTGGATACATAGCCCTCCATCCCGTCACCGTCTGCACCGACCATCAGAGTCTGCAGTCGTGGAACAAGGAGCACGTGGACACACCCTCTGGTCCCGCCTCCCGACGGGCAAGATGGCATGAGACCTTGGCCAAGTTCGACCTTACGGTTGTTTATATTCCTGGAAAGGACAACACCGTGGCGGACTGTCTCAGCAGGTGGGCCTATCCCGCCAGCAAGGGCATGACGGATATCTCTGCCCATGGCGATGAGGCTGGGACCGCTGAAGCCAAGAAGATCATTGAAATGGAGCGCCTGATGAAGGAGGAGGGTGTCAAATGCTTCGTCGTTATGGCTGCCGATGCCCCCCTTGGAACGAGGATGGGCAGAGCGGTCAGAGTACTCGCCCCTGATGGAGCTGAGTCCGACAAGCACCTCTTCCCTGAGTCTTGCCTCCAGGACTACTGGACCGACGACTACGCCAAGTCTGAGGCCTTTGCGGCCGAGTATAGGGCTGTGACCGACCCTGATGACGGGCAGAAGTGGCCAAAGGGGCTGACTGAGGAAGATGGCAAGCTCTACCGGAATGGTAAGCTGCTAGTACCAGAGTCCCGAGTGCTCGAGCTATGTGAAGCTTGGCACCACCACATGCTGCACCCAGGGGTCAAGAAGCAAGCCCTTGACATGCAGCGCCGGTTCGAGATCGACCAGATCGGTCTCTACACCGCCATCAAGAAGGTCAGGAAGGGTTGCTCGGTCTGTCAGGCCTGCAATCCCGATAACCTGAACGTCAAGGGGGAAGCCCAATGGACCCCGGTTCCTGACCAGCCCATGGAGAGCGTGGCCATGGACGTCTTCTCCATGCCCGAAGTGCACATTAGCAAGGAGACCTTTGACTGTGTGGTTCTTTGTGTGGATCGCCACAGTGGCTACGTAGTAGCCGTTCCGGCACGCAAAAAGGGGTTGCTTGCCAAGGAAGTGGCAGTCATGGTGATTCGTCATTGGCTGACCGTCTTTGACATCCCCCGCACCATTTGCAGTGACCGAGGGCCCCAGTTTACTGGTGGCTGGTTCAAGGCTATGTGTTCCCTCATGGGAATACGTCATGCCAAGAGCGTCGCCTATCTCAGCCGGTCTAACGGCCGGGCTGAAGTGGCTGGACGGCAGCTGTTCGAGAAGCTGCGCAAGATTCAAATCACCAATCCACGTCGGAACTGGTTTGAGGAGATGTGGCCTGCTCTGAAGGCCCATCATGACACCCCCACTCCGGGTGGTTTGTCCCCTCACCAGATTCTGTTCGGCAGGGACCCCCTTGGTCGGGGACTTCCCTTGTCTGGTGATGGCATGGCTATGGACGCCAAGGAATTCTTCGCGCGGCAGGAGCAAACGGCGCGGGACATCCGCCAGCAGCTCGAGAAGGAGCATGCTGAGCGTCAGAAGTCCGCCCCGAGCTCGACAGCGCAGAAGTTCAGGGTGGGGGACCCGGTGTGGGTGATCAGACCCCGCCCTATGGGCACCCACCGCACCAAAACCTGGTTCACACCCGGAGAGGTGGTCCGCATGATCGGTGAGGACACCTACCGCATCAAGGTGGGTCACGGACAGTTCCGGGAGCGCCACGAGAGTCAACTCCGTGTGCGGGAACCCGACCTCCGTGGCCAACATGTGTCCCTGAGCTATGCCGCACATGAGGCCGATTCGGACGACGACTATGCTGAGCAGGACGACTATACTGTCGAGAAAATCCTGGCCCAGCGTCCGAAAGCCTCGGCAGCCGGAGGCCTGGAGTTCAAGGTTCGTTGGCGAGGCTATGGGCCCTCCCACGACACCTGGGAACCCGTCTCCTCGTTCGTGCCGCGGGTCAATACTCCCTTCATGGAGTACATCCGCAAGCATAAGACCAAGATCCATGTCTCGGACTTGGCAGCACTCACCCGGGCAATTGCAGCCAGGGGTGCCTGATCAGCGCCCTGAGCTCTCCCCTGATGCATTTTGAGCGCTTGTGAGGTCGACGGATCGTCCCTTACTTGCTTGCTCTCTTACATCTTCCGGTGACCTGCCATCAGAGTGGCCATATACCCCCCCCTGCTGAATCCAGAGGAGGATGGCCCCTCTCTTCAACTTCTATTCGTCACTCCCCCCCCTGCTGAATCCTTGGGAAACCAGGTAGGGCGACTGACCTCTTTTTCCTGAGCTCTTGGGGCCTTGAAGCCCAGCTTGGACCAGTACCTAAGTACAGATTCTTCTGTTTGAGTGCCCGTGATACCGTGTGCCCTAGTGGCTGTGATCCGGAGATCCTGGTGGCGCCAGGCGGGAAGCCCAGTTGCCTGACTACACTCCCAGCGGTCCGCCACTGTCAGTCCCAGTGTGAGCCTGCCGACTCGCAGACGCACTTGTAGTCGGATGGGGAAGGTTTGCCTGGGAAACTGGTGGTTTGAGGAGTCGACGCCTCCGCCAACACTGCATGAGGACTCCCTCATGTATGGCCTTCGTGGTAATAGGGCGAGGGAAAAGACGGCCTTGATGCCCGATCCCTTAAGGAGGAGCTCGTTCGGCTGTACCACTCTGGACTCGCGTCGTGGATATGGACATGGTGCGCCCGAGGAAGGACCTGTGGGGACTCTCCCCCAGCCGGCGGGCCTTGGGAAGCTTGGGGTAGCCTGATGGATCTTTGTGGTCGCTCTCGACCTGTGGGACCACCTCGGTCGTCGTGTGACGCCTATGTTGGCCGTGTATGCCACCGCCACTGTGGTAGTGACCGTAGCAGCCGGCACTCGGTGCGCCTGGTATGGGTGAACGGGTCCTTTGGATGCCGAACAATCGCCGCCACGACCCGGGACTTGATACTTGATACTATACTTGCCGTTACTAACAGCTACAGCACTGTACCTGTCTTACTGTGGGATTTGGGCAGCCTAACCTGCGAATCAGCCTGAAGTGAGGATGTGACACCCCCCCCCCTTCAGGAAATGGTCCTGGGTACCCGCTGCCGTGCTTGGGTGTCATCGAGCCCCCCCAAGGGTTTGCTCTAAGGAGGGGGGTGAAGCGGTACCCACAACCCATGGCCCATGGCCCGGAGGCCTGTGAGCTGTCACACCCGTGCGGAAGCCGTTGACACCGGCTGTCAGCGGGATATCCCTGTTTTCTAATCCGTGGGATCTTGAATCCGATCCTTAACCATTGAATCAATGTAGATTTACCATAACTTTATTGTCTTAGGCGATTTCTGGTCGGAAATCGGTGAAATACCTGATTTCTACCGCGGTTTCTAATTGTCGTTAAATCGCCGCAGTCGCGCCGCCTGTCGTCGCCTGTTCCGTGGACTGCATTAGATGATTCTGTAAAGCGATCCTTCTTGAAGTCAAGACTGAAACAGTCTTCGAGTGATCCGCAATCTTTTCCTTGATATAACGGATCGCGTCCCAGATTTTTCCCATGAAATCTGGGCAGCCGAAGGCGCTTTGAACCCCCAAGTGGAATAACAAGGGCTACGAGCGTTCAAGCGCCCAAGAGCGAACTAACGTGCCTCATAGGCACTGTGTATGAGGTTTTGCCCCCCATAGGCATAGGACGAGGCCAAAGGATCCCAACTCCATAGGCCCAAAGGGTTATTCATTTTGAGTGTTCTCCAAGAAGTGCACTTTTTCACGTACTTGGCGTCCAAGCACGTGTAGAAGTATGTTGAGTTGGCGTTTGTCCCACCCTTGCTTGCCTCTACATCCGGGGCATATCACTTGTCTTCCCCGGATAGGGCATATATGATCTCCATATACATATTGGCAATATATTTTGCGAGCATGCTAAAATTCGGCTTTCCGAAAGGAGGTCGATTTTCGACCAAAGCACTTGCATGCGTGTTAAGGGACCAAGGTTACATTAGAATATAGGCATACTTTGGTTCTAGGCCACTATGTTGGGTGTAGAAGGCTTGGGTAGGGTTATATGCCATATTTGGTGTCATATCGCGTGCCCATTTGGCGGGTGCACCATTCCAAGACTAACCCGCCAATGGACCCCATATCGCACGAGGCCCTTCATTGTACTCCAAACCAACACTCGTAAGCCTAACCTTCGTGAAGGGACGCTTGTGGGGCGCTCCCGAAGCGATGCGTTGCGAGCAAGGTGTTTTTTTTGCAATATTCCATTTTTTCATGTGCCCACTTGGGAAGTAGCGCTCGTGACCTTTCAAAGCGCCCCAAGTGGAGCACATATGTGGAATCAAAGGTCATTGGTGTCAAGCCATTGTGTTTAGAAGGATTGGTCGATTACTCAATCCAAGCCGAAGGTATTATAATATATTTGTGCGCCTTTCAAGGCACTTTTGGGTGTTTGTTCGCCAATATTGCTGTTCTTTGCCCGTCATGATGTCCAGTGGCGACCGTGTATCTCAACGTTGCGCCCAATTGACATCATGACCCAAGTATGTTTTGGGGGTACATACTTCGGTGCCCAGCATATCTTGGACCCGGCGAATAACTCCTCTTGGGCTTGGCATACCGTGGCCGCCATGTTGGCAATTTGGGACTATCCCAAATCATGGGCTCACTTGGCGACCCTGCCATTCCCAAAACCGGAGGAGTTGGGCGACGCCCAAAAGATATGTTGGACACATATGACTTGATACTAATCCTATGGCACACTCCGGTCCAAGTCGGGCATGTGCCTCATTTGCCCCAAGCATGAGTGTGCGCATTTTCGGGCATTTTGAGCAATTTTCCATATTTTCTGCCCGCCGTGCACCATGTTCAGCTCCTCGTGCACGCCGGACGCATGGACCAATGGACCATATATGACATGGGCGATATGGACATTGGTCCCCATGGCTCGCACACCACGTGGGCGAAGCGGAGCAACCTTCGTTAAGGTGCTAGCCCAAAGTGACTGTGGACATATTTGCCATTTTCGCATTTGTGGACCCCATTGGGATTGTCACCACGCCGAGTGGCATGGAGATCTTTGAGAGCCGAGTGCATGGTAGTCTCCCTAGGACTCCTGGTGGATCGCGTATGGAATGGCGGATCCGATCTTTAAGCCGGCGTGGAGATATACTATTGGGAGCACCCCCGAATTTTGGCTCATTTCGAGCAGCCAAAATGACCCCATTTTGGGACCCCAATTCCCCCCCCCCCCCCCGTGTGGTCTATTGGCGGCCCCATATCTCTATGCCCACAGGGAGCCCAGACCTAATTCCAAGTTGTACACTCAGATAAAAGTCCTAGATCCTGCCTCCTATCCTGTGAGCCATTGGCCTTGCCCTGGCCGGGCGAGCCACGCGTGGGGATGAGGCCAATTTTGGTGATTTTGGCATCATGACCCCACTTGACAAACCCGTGGTGCCCTGATGCCGGGACCTCAGAGGGAACCAGGTTGGGTGAGGGCTCCACGAAGTTCACACTCGAAGGGCATAGGGTCAGTTGCCTCGTCCCTACCTCTGGCGGGTCCGGACGAGGGGTCAATTTTGGAGATTTTTGAGCTAATGTCAGTTTGGGCTGAAACAGCCCATTTTCAGCTACCAACTCCTAGGGGATAATGGCGGGGCCATATCTCTGGCTCAGAGGGGAGTTGGGACCTGCCGGTAAGGGAGCATAAGGAGCCACTGTCGGTTAGCCTCGGCGCCCCTTGGTTCCCAGGAACTCGCCTGTGGCTGGGCGCAACACACCCCCTAATGGCAGGGTTTCAGGGTCCGGACTGAGCAGGGCATGGGTTGTGTTTGAGCCCCCGCCCCCACCAGCCACTGAGAGGGTCGGACCTGGGATTGGGATACAAGTTGGGACTGAGTGTCTATTGTCCTGTGATGCCCTTACCCCAGTCGAGTCTTAACCCCATGTGTACATATCCTGATGTGTTGCTGTACATACTTTTGTTCCCTTGTTTCAGAGTGGCAAGGATCCTGAAACGCTTTGTCACATGACACAAGCGCAATGATGCCCCTGTGAGCGTAGTGCTTTGCCTGCGTGCTCACTTGTGCGTGTCCACCGCAGCGTCCCGTGGCCAGGCCCCCCTTGGGAACGCGTCATTACGGGGGCAGGTCTGGATGAAACTGCCACTTCCGCGGGTTCCCTTTTGACGTTGTCCAACATTGATGAAGAAACAGATCTCAAGGTCGCACAAAATGGATCGTCATATACACCCTCAAAAAGCAAGGTCATCTGGGAGGGGGTAGGGTGGCCCATGGACGCGTGGAGGGACCAAAAGTTGGTTCAAAGGAAGTCTGCGGTTTGATCCTGCAGCGGGATGCAGTTCCATGTAACACCACCGCGGAGACGGAACAGGACAAGAACCCCTTCGTTACGGACCCAGTCACCGGTTCTGCGAGAAACTCTACAAATTCGCTCATCATGAACGGGCACACCAGTCATGATCCTCACCAGATCTGAGATGGCAGCCTCACTGATATCCTTAGGCACACACAGAACGAGGGTTCTGTCGAGGAGTGCCACGAAAATGGGGATCTCCTTCCTCGCACATCGTCCCTTGTGGAGTAGTTGACACGGTGAGCGTCTTCGCCGCCGTTGGTGGTGTCTACGATGCCTCCGATGGAGAAGGGAGAGAACAACAGCGGCCGAAACGAGACCACAAAGGACTATGGTCAGCCCCACAAGGCTCCAGCCGACATCGCAGATTGCGCAGAGCAAAAGCATTAAGATCGACATGTCTACAACGAGGGATGAACGTGAGAGGCTAACCCCCATTATTGATTCACAAAGGTCCTCTCATGCACGACCGTGATAGGCTAGCCCCTGACTGTTCATTTACTGGCGGCCTCTGATGCACGAACTTGATAGGCTACCCCCTGATTATTGATTTACCGGGCGCCTCTGATGCACGAACTTGATAGGCTACCCCCTGATTATGGAGTCAACAAGGGCCTCTGATGCACGAACTTGATAGGCTACCCCCTGACTATTGATCTACATGGGGCCTCTGATGCACGAACTTGATAGGATACCCCCTGATTATTGATTTACCAGGGGCCTCTGATGCACGAACTTGATAGGCTACCCCCTGACTGTTCATTTACTGGGGGCCTCTGATGCACGAACTTGATAGGCCACCCCCTGACTATTGATTTACCAGGGCCTCTGATGCACGAACTTGATAGGCTACCCTCTGACTATTGATTTACCACGGGCCTCTGATGCACGAACTTGATAGGCTACCCTCTGACTATTGATTTACCGGGGGCCTCTGATGCACGAACTTGATAGGCTACCCCCTGATTATTGAGTCAACAAGGGCCTCTGATGCACGAACTTGATAGGCTACCCCTGATTATTGATTTACCAGGGGCCTCTGATGCACGAACTTGATAGGCCACCCCCTGACTATTGACTTACCAGGGGCCTCTGATGCACGAACTTGATAGGCTACCCCCTGACTGTTCATTTACTGGGGGCCTCTGATGCACGAACTTGATAGGCCACCCCCTGACTATTGATTTACCAGGGCCTCTGATGCACGAACTTGATAGGCTACCCTCTGACTATTGATTTACCACGGGCCTCTGATGCACGAACTTGATAGGCTACCCTCTGACTATTGATTTACCACGGGCCTCTGATGCACGAACTTGATAGGATACCCCCTGATTATTGATTTACCGGGGGCCTCTGATGCACGAACTTGATAGGCTACCCCCTGATTTTTGAGTCAACAAGGGCCTCTGATTCACGAACTTGATAGGCTACCCCCTGACTATTGATTCACCCGGGGCCTCTGATGCACGAGCTTGATAGGCTACCCCCTGATTATCCATTTACCAGGGGCCTCTGATGCACGAACTTGATAGGCCACCCCTTGACTATTGACTTACCAGGGGCCTCTGATGCACGAACTTGATAGGCTACCCCCTCACTGTTCATTTACCGGGGGCCTCTGATGCACGAACTTGATAGGCCAGCCCCTGATTATTGGTTTACCCAGGGCCTCTTATGCACGAACCTGATAGGCTAACCCCTGACTATTGATTTACCGGGGGCCTCTGATGCACGAACTTGATAGGCCACCCCCTGATTATTGGTTTACCCAGGGCCTCTTATGCACGAACTTGATAGGCTACCCCCTGATTATTGAGTCAACAAGGGCCTCTGATGCACGAACTTGATAGGGTACCCCCTGACTATTGATTCACCCGGGGCCTCTGATGCACGAACTTGATAGGCTACCGTCTGACCAACGTATGGCCAGACATTGCCCTCCCCAGCCTTGAAAGATGCGGGGGGATGAGGGGGGTGGAGGGGGAGGTGAGGGCTGAGCTGGGGGGGAGGGGAGGGAGGCGAGGGGGGAGGGTGCGGGGGCTTGGGGGGTTGGAGGGGGAATTGGGGGGCCCCCGGGATGGGAGGGGGGTGCGGGGGGGGGGGGGGAGGAGGATGTCTCAAAAAGGAGGGGCGTAGGGGGGAGAGGGGTGGGGGGGCTTGGGGGGGTTGGAGGGGAGGTTTGGGAGGGCCCGGGGGGGGGAGCGTAGGGGGGAGATACAGGGGTAAAAGGGGGGAACACTGGGGCGTCTGATGTACGACGGGCATCAACTCAATTGGTGATTGAATCATGAATCATTCACAGGCCCACGCACGACAGGCAAGGGAACGAAACAAATCAATAGCGGAAGGATTGAGCAAGTAAAATGTGCGAATCCAGTACATCATTTTCAAGGATCCACTAGCATTTGTTCACACTTGGGTTAAACGGGAGAAACATATGGGGAGTCAGAATCAGGCTGATGAGCACAACGCTAACTGACACTTATAAGTACGTGGGGGTAAACCATAAAAACTGGCCGGTAACCTGGAAACCAAAACTCGCTGGCTGGGATTCGGCCCACAGGGTGCCGTAGCTTGGTTATCGCCCCCCTGTAGGGGGACCCTCTGGCACTCGAGGTTCCCGGGGTGTGACCACACAGGATCCGCACATCTGTGGCGTCACGTACCTTCCCCTAGCCTCGGTAGCTGCCTTACCTGCACTAATTGGCCAGCGCCGTTTCCCAGGTCCCTTCTGACCTGTTTTTAAGGTCAGGAACAAGGTTCATGCCCACTTACAACGTGGGTTGGGTTTGTATAATTCTCTTGAACCCATTTGGGTTCAAAATTCGAGTTCCCTTAACCGCACCCACGCAACTAAGAAGCAAACGACGCAAACGCACTGTAGCTGTGGCTGTCTTTGTAGCCTGTATCAGCCATTACTCTCAAGGTTGGACAAAGGAAAAGGGTTCGGTCCGGTCAAACCAGTCAAATCAGACGAAATGGGGTAGATCTGAATAATACTCTTGAACCTAAAAAATAGCGTGTTGTAACAACACCTGCTGTAACAGAAACCAGTACCTGTACCTGCAATCTGTCTCACCTGGCGAAACCAGATGGAAAGTAAGCAATGGGATCCGGTCAATATCAGGTCAAATGAGACGAAATAGGGTGCCCTTTGGCTCCAAAAAATGAACAAACACCCCAATAGCGCCAAAGAGAAAGTCACAGGGCTAGACAAGCGCGTATCAGGTAGGAGGTCAGTAGGAAGTCAAACAGAATTCACCGCGCAGAGAAAGGAACAGAATGCAACCGAGCCTGGCCTTTCAATATTATATCTGGGTCCGGGAACCGGTATCAAGGGTAAAATTTGCCAAGCAAACAGCAGTCTGCCGACCCCCCCGCCGTAGAAGAAAATCGCGGAGACTGCAATGCGTGGGTTCAGATCTCAGTCTTGGTCCGGCGATGCGCTCTGCCACTGCACACGCCATCATCTCACTGCCCAAACCACTTCACAATGCAAGCACTAGAAAAACTTCTACCGCTTCCAATTAGGGTTACCGGAACCCTCGCGCGAGCCCCCCCACTTATCCTCCAACCCAATGGCGGTCTCATCGGCGAGATAGACCACCCATGCAACTTGGGTGGTTCCCCCCTTTTCGGTTTCCCGCTCCACCTGCCGAAAGTTCCTACCCCCTGCAAGCCGCTTCTGATTGACGTCCGGGACCCAGAAGGCTTCAAAACTGCTGAGTCGGCCCTTGGAATCGGGCCGACAGAAGGTGAAAGGGGGGGTGCACTGGTCGGAGTCGGCCAGAGCGAGGGGGAGATAGGGGACGGCCTTTTCTGGTGGCAGGAGCCACTGCGTCGGCTTGCCCTTGCAGAGCATCTCCTCCACCTCAGCCTTCGCCTTCTGAACAGGGACAGACCTCTTCATCTGCCATTTCCCCCCCCAAACAACAAACTTGGACAGAGTTGTCCAACAAAAACTTGGATCCCGAACGTGAAACTGCTGCCTCAAACCTGCTCCCTGCACCGGCAACGACCCTCTACGAATGAACTCTTTAAAAAAATTTGCCGTTGCAAACGTGCAACGGTACGGACCCCCATCGACACGAGCCCTCTTTGCCTTGGGCTCGTCAGGCTCAACGCCGCAGGGGGGTCTGACGGTCGAGCTCTTTCCCCAATGCTCGATCCGCGACTGCAGATCAGGCATCTTAGCCAGCGCCCTGTCCACCACCACCTGACAGATCCGCCTGATCCTCGGCGAATCCAAGCCTCCAGCTTCCCAGACCAGCAGAAACCAGCTGGACTTGCCCCTCAAATCCTTGCTGCACTCGGCAATGACCGAGATGCAGCGGCCCATCCCTCCCCCAGTCCCTCCATCGCCGTCGACGAGCTTAATGGCATGACCATTAACCCTGCAAAGGACATGCCCACACACCCTGTCCTTCACCCTCTCGTACACCGACTTGTCCTGGGTCTTGATGGTTTTTTTGCCAGGCGGAGCTACCAGGTGCTCCGCCCGCCACTCAGCCCAATCCAGCGTCGCCCCCCACCGGCTGTCGACACCCATAGCCCTCTCTGCCCGGACAAAAAATGTCTTCTGGCGGATACCATGCGCTGCAGCTTGGTATTCCGCATCATACCCCCTGAGGTCGATTCCGACCTGCAGCCACTGACCGGTCTGGCCGTACACATCCTTCCTATTCTGCACCGAATTCACCTCCCACTTACCACCCACAAACACCATTTCTACGACACCCCCAGGAGCAGCCCCCTCGAACTCGTAACCAAACCAGGGAGGGTAAACGCCTGCAAGTCGCGACCCAGCCGTGATGAAGTCGCCCCCCAAAGAATTCTGGTCACCCCAGACCGTGGTCAACGGCCTGACGAACCTCCCCTTCCGCCATTCCATCTTGAAACAACAGGTCTTGCTTTCAACCTGTGTCAAGTGCGGCCCCCCCATCTCGGACCACAGCAGACGCACCCTGTCCCCCTTCCTGACAATAAACTGCCCCCAATCAACATGGGTCACGGTGGCCTGGCTGGGGTAGGTCACCTTCGAAGAAAAATACTGGCGACCCACCAGGGGCCCGTCATCAGCATACAGTTGCCCTGCAGGCAGGGCAGAGGCGCTGGGAAGAATGTTCTGGGTGGTTAGAACTGGCTGGTTGGAACCTTCTGCAGCAGGTTCATCAGGGTCAGCAGCATCAGCAGGTGGAGGCGAAGGGGGCCATGGGTAATTTGCGCCATAGAACATGGCCAGCTCGGTACCCGCCTTCACCTCCCGCCGGGTATAAACCCTGGGGGTACCGTCATCCAGGTGGATGATCACGTCGCAATCCACCAGGCGAGGGCGAGCGTTGATACGGCTCAGAATATTCCCCCTTTTACCCCCGTCCAGCCAAACCCCCTCCTAGTCTTTGAATCTGCCCCCCCGCCCTCGATGCACAAAACCTTATCCCCCCTACCCGTCAGGCAATCCGGTGCCGTCCCTTCAATCCTTTCCCCCTTGTACTCCCCCAGGCAGGTGTCCGCCTCAATATCCACCTTCGTTTTCACCCCCCGGCCTTCCCCAATCGTGGACTCCACGATCTGGAGGTGCTTCCCCATAACAAAATGCGGCTGCTCCACCACCGCCCGTTGCCCCCCCTCCTCCCCCGCCCCCGTGTCCGTCACTCGGCGTTTCCTTGTGCTTCGGCTCCTCGTTGTGACCCCCTCTGGTTGCTTAGCAACCCCCTCGCCCCCCGCTTCTGCCCCCTTCCGCCCACCCTCCGCCTCCGCAGTCTCGGTGTCCTTCTCCTTCCCCTTCTCCTCCTCCGTTTTCTTTGCCTCCTCCTCCTCCTCCTCCTCCATCAACACGTCGGTCGGGGTTGGGGTGACCACCGGCGACTGGGGCTGGGGGCTGGGCGAGCCTTCTCCAAGAAGCTGGCGTTCAGGGCTTGGGCTGGGCCTTCGCTCCTTCTCATGGGCCCACTTCTCCGCGGGCTCCTCTCCCCTTCCGCTCTTGCCGAAAACTGAATACAAACAGCAAGGATCAGAGTTAAATTCTCAAGAAGCACAGCAGCAGAAGAAAACACTTACGCATGCAATTACATACCAAGGGCTCTCACATCCCCTCGGTGCAGGTCCCAGGACGCCCTCCTCTTCTTCTCCCGCTGCGGCTTCTCCCTGTGCCCCGCCGTCCTCCACCAATCCTCCCCCTCGTCAGACTCCCACGCGGCCAGCAGCTCGGCCGCCACCTCCTTCGTGGTCTCCGACACTGGACTCGCAGGACCTATAGGTGCAGGCATATGGTTTCGTTTATGAGGCTCTTGGTGAATCAGTAATTAGGGGGTAGCCTATCAAGGTTGATCATCAGTGGTGTTGTGCAATCAGTGGCAGACCTGCTTCTGCCCCTTCACCCTCCGCTTCTGGTCCTTCTTTGCCCTCCTCCGCTCCTTCCTCCACTTCGGCTTCAGCTGCACCTGGATCAGAGGATGTGTGTTCTATTGCGAGGACCAGCCTAGCAATGTCGTGCATCAGGGGCGGTAAATCAATAGTCAGGGGGTAGCCTATCAAGTTCGTGCATCAGAGGCCCCCGGTAAATCAATAATCAGGGGGTAGCCTATCAAGTTCGTGCATCAGAGGCCGCTGGCAAATCAATAGTCAGGGGGTAGCCTATCAAGTTCGTGCATCAGAGGCCCCCGGTAAGTCAATAGTCAGGGGGTAGCCTATCAAGTTCGTGCATCAGAAGTGTGTAAGGTTTTCGTGCAACCTATATTTTCGCTTTTTTCAGTGCAAAATCCTGATATATGTACACACACAGAATTCCACGATCCCAGCATTGTTTTGGACAGTGTTGGTATCAGTGGATCAGCAATTTCTGTAGTTTTACATTGATGTTATTTTCACCATTTTCTGTACTATAAAACTGAGTTTGGGTCGGCGACGGCCAGTCCTGAGATCGCGCGCGCCGATCCAGAAATTGTCGATTTCTGACGATTTTTAAGATATTTCAATCAGTTTTATTGTTTACATTAATTCTATATCAGTTTTAGACATAAGCGAATGTTACGGCACTATCGCGGTGCCGATCCGTGCTAGTTTTTTTGGCCCAAGTAGGTCATGTTCGTTATTTTTAAAAACAGAGGTTGCTCAGATCCTGAATGTAGGCACACCAAATGAAAGCCCATCAGTTGGGCTTTGCATGCATATGCTGATTGGGTTTCCAAATGCGTCAGTGCACCGGCACCACGCGTTGGGGGGAGACCCGTGTTCATGTTGCATTTATGCATTGTTTTGGTCATATTTCATTGTTATATGTCCCCTTTTGTTCATATCTTCTTAGGACATGAAAGGGACCGCTTCGAAATCACTCCCGTGATTTCGTCCAACACGTAGTATGTTTCCGTCGCCTTTTGTGGTTGCATTTGGGGTGTATTTTTGGGTTATTTGAAGAAAAACTTGGATAAGTTTCAAGGAAAACAAGTTCAAGGTCATTCATTTCCAAAAATGAAAAGAATTTCGAAACGCCCTCAACGACGACGACGACGACGACGACGACGTTGAAGACGACGACCGCGACGACGCAAACATCGTCGACGAGATCTATGGAGCAATTGGTAAACCCCAAAATCATGTTCAAGAAGGTCCTTGGTGCCTACACCATTTGAGGACCATTTGACTATTTTGAGCCCTATTACAAGGACGTTGACGACCAAGGAGACCTTCCCCATCGCGCTGGGAGTGCTTAGCGCTGAAGAACAAGCTGCAGCGCGATTATCCCAATGGTGTCAGCGCATGATAGTTTTCATTTGATTACTCCATGTAGGTGCCATGGACAAAGTGCCATGGACCTTTGGATGGTTCTCAAGATTGATTACTCCATGTAGGTGCCATGGACAAAGTGCCATGGACCTTTGGATGGTTCTCAAGATTATATCATGATCATTGGTGAGTTCTCAACCTCCAGCAAGGACGACAGCGCTGCCCACATCCTGCAGATTACGAAGTGGTCAAGTTGGAAGTCAAAAATATGAAGATTTCAGAAAAAATAATTCATGGTATCGGCCAAGAAGATTGGTGACCTTAATTACAATCATAATAACTATGGGCCATGAGAAATGGTCTTATTGGTTATTTCTGTATTATCTTATATGATCAGTGGATGATTTTACAAGCTGTGAATTTTTCTGATTTGCTTTGTGTTGTCTTTGGTTTTAGGGTCAGGACATCTCAGAAGTGCATTTTTTTATTTTTTGTTTGTTCACTATTTTTTTTCACTATTTTTTATTTGAAATTCTGTGCAGAGGTCATTTTTTCATGATTAATCTCTGTCCAGGATTGCAGAAATTTTACTGTGATTGAGCCTGGGGGTCAGAGACCCCATGTGTGAGGCACTTGTGAGTGCCATGAGTGGTGTGTGTGTAGACATGTACATTACATGCGGGTACCGGAACCCAGCGGTGCCTCCTAAAATCCCAGGTCCGGGATCAAAGTAAAAATCTGTGTTTTTTTATTGCTCCTCGGCTTATCTTCATAGATTCAGCCACAGAAGCACCCATTTTCTGTGGGTGTTTCTGAGCTTCGGAGGGGAGTGTTAACCCGTGGAGCAATTCAGTTGCGTGGTTCACACCCGACCCAAATGCTTTGCATTTTTCCCACCCAATTTTGTTGTTGCACTGCACCTTCTTTGTGCTTTACAGCCTGAGATGTGTCTCAGGACTTGGGAGGGGAGTGTAAGGTTTTCGTGCAACCTATATTTTCGCTTTTTTCAGTGCAAAATCCTGATATATGTACACACACAGAATTCAACGATCCCAGCACTGTTTTGGACAGTGTTAGTATCAGTGGATCAGCAATTTCTGTAGTTTTACATTGATGGTGTTTTCACGGTTTTTTGTACTATAAAACTGAGTTTGGGTCGGCGACGGCCAGTCCTGAGATCGCGCGCGCCGATCCAGAAATTGTCGATTTCTGACGATTTTTAAGATATTTCAATCAGTTTTATTGTTTACATTAATTCTATATCAGTTTTAGACATAAGCGAATGTTACGGCACTATCGCGGTGCCGATCCGTGCTAGTTTTTTTGGCCCAAGTAGGTCATGTTATAAAAACACAGGTTGCTCAGATCCTGAATGTAAGCACACCAAATGAAAGGCCATCAGTTGGGTATTGCATGCATATGCTGATTGGGTTTCCAAATGCGTCGGTGCACCGGCACCACGCGTTGGGGGGAGACCCGTGTTCATGTTGCATTTATGCATTGTTTTGGTCATATTTCATTGTTATATGTCCCCTTTTGTTCATATATTCTTAGGACATGAAAGGGACCGTTTCCAAATCACTCCCGTGATTTCGTCGAACACGTAGTATGTTTCTGTTGCCTTTTGTGGTTGCATTTGAGGTGTATTTTCGGGTTGTTTGAAGAAAAACTTGGATAAGTTTCAAGGAAAACAAGTTCAAGGTCATTCATTTCCAAAAATGAAAAGACCCGTTAACCCGTTAACCATGTTAACCCGTGGAGCAATTCAGTTGCGTGGTTAACAAAGTGCCTTTGGAACTGTTGATGTGTTGACCAGGATCGCGGTGGTGGTAATGGGTGGTGACTGTGGGACTCGTCAGATGGCTGGTGCGAGAGGGGCTAAGATGGGTCGGGGTGTGTTGATTGGGCAATGGCCTGTGCCGCCCGAGGGGTGAAGCACCTGCAGCGGCTTTCTTCTCCGCCTCCAGCTTGGCTGCCTCGTCTGCAGCGGCTTTCTTCTCGGCCTCCAGCTTGGCTGCCTCGTCTGCAGCGGCTTTCTTCTC
>OZ038379.1:54679270-54844270 GCA_964036045.1 Eutreptiella sp. 'Long Island Sound 2002'
TATATATATATATATATATATATATATATATATATATATATATATATATATATATATATATATATATATATATATATATATATATATATATATATATATACATGCCTTGAAAATGGGCCGTTTTGGGACCAACAATGGGTCAGAAATGGGTCGAAAACGCGTTTTTCCAAAAATGATACTGGACCATTTATGCCTCTCAAACAAGTGGTTTTAGCCCATTTTGAGCCCGTGGCGACGGGTTTTGGCTCCTGGAAGCTCCCAAGATGCCTTGAAAATGGGCCATTTTAGGACCAAAAATGGGTCAAAAATGGGTCCAACACGTGTTTTTCCAGAAGTGATCCCGGACCATTTGGGATGCTCAAACAAGTGTTTTTAGCCCGTTTTCAGCCCGTTTTGACCAAGTTAGCCCCTTCCACCACATGTATGCACCACTTTGTGCCCTTCGCAAGTACCTTAGAGCCGTGTGGTGGAGCCACCTAGAGTTGGGAGAGGGGTGTAGATTGGAGGATATATATATATATATATATATATATATATATATATATATATATATATATATATATATATATAGTCATAGTCATAGTCATAACCACTTATCATGCCGTCTACTGGAGTTACCGGGCATCTCGCGCCGACAGGTGGTTCCTGCCTCGCTCGATCCCGTGGGTCCCAGGGCTGCCTGAGGTGGCCCACAGCATGACGGAGGACCCAGAGGACCGGGGATACCGGGCAACCAGGCTTTGGGGGCAGTGGCAACTGCAAAGCGTTAGCATTAGCAACGGCGACGGACGCTGGCCCGTTTGTTCGCCGGGGGTAAGGGGGCAAGGCAAAGCAGCGCAGCAGCATCGCAACAAGCAGAAAGCAAGGGCACCTCTGTCCGTCGCAAAGCAGCAACTAAGGAACAAAGCAGCACGCATGCGGCGAAGCGAGAGCTGACCCTCCGTCGTTCGCGTACCCCTGCCACCGTGGAGACACCCAACACTCATGACCCCACGTAATCCATTGCCGTCCGCGCCCTTGAAACTGCCCACCACCCCTGACTCCACGTATCCCTCTGCCAGCACGCAATAGCCCGTATGTGCATAGCCAGGATTTCTGGGAGGCTCCAGCCTAGCCTGGCCCTCAGCTTTCATCGCCCCCATGTTTCCACATTGTACGCCACCTTCCCACCGCACCAGTCCCCGAGTATAGTACAGAAACACGTTACCAATTCCACGTCCCCGTGGCCCTGTGCTGCCCCCACACCCCAGATATATACCACGCTGGCACCCCATGTCAGGGGCCAGCGCCCAATCTGCATCGAGGTATCCACTTGCCCACATATAATATATCTTGAGGGTCTACGGGGGGGGACGCCGGCCGCTTCGCGACGGGAGTGGCGCAACCCGTGAATATCGCTGGCTGGGATTCGGGCTGGTGGGTGCCGTAGCTTGGTTATCGACCCCCTGTAGGGGTACCCACCAGAGGCTCGCCCCGGGCCGTGGTTACCAGGTGCACCTCATCTGGCCCACATACAATGCCCTGGCGCCTACCCTTGACCCTTACCTGCACTGATTGGCCAGCTTCCGTGGTTGCGCCTCTTCCGCCACAGCAGCAGCCAGGCCGCAGGTTCGGCCCCCACCGACGACGTGGCGAGCCTACTTATAGCATTGGCCCGCGCGTCACCCCCCGGACCACTCAGCATGCCGCTCCCCCGCCCTTCTCGCCTCTAGCCGACCGGACTGGCGCCCCCCAGGGGTAAGCCGTTACAGTGGTGAGGCGACTGCATACTCTTCACTACGACCCCGCGCAGTACCGCCGTTGCCACGCCGACGCCACCTGCTAGACGCCACGACACTCACCACTGCAACCGCAAGGCCATGGTCAGAGGTTAGCCTATGTACATGCCCGCAGGCACGGTCCCTCTAGATTGTTAACGGGGCCAGGGGATGCCCCCGCGCTCCCCCTGAGTTGTTAGAGGGGTCAGGGGGACACCCCAGTACCGCCATGCATCCCCGTGCTCCCCCACTGTACGGTTCCCCAGTACCGCCGCGTTCCCCCACCGTACGGACCCCAGTACCGCCGCGTACCCCCACCATACGGTCCCCAGTACCGCCGCGTATACCCCCACGATGCCAGTACACCGCCATCTGGAACTTCCCCGCTGCTCCCCCACTGTACGGTTCCCCAGTACCGCCGCGTAACCCCACCGTACGGATCCCAGTACCGCCGCGTTTACCCCCAAGACTCCAGTACTCCGTCACCTGGAACTCCACGTGCCCCCTGTGAGCACTCCTCCCAGGCTGCCATGCCGTCTCCACGACGCCCGCCATATTGTCCCCCTGACGACCCCACTGTCATAACCCTCCACGCACACATCTTCGCCCCGTCGCCGCTCCTGGGGCCTGCAGGCTGTCCCCGCAACCCCGTGTAACACTCCCAGGGGGCGCCGCAACGCTGTAACCCCCATACAACTCCGTGCACCCCCGGTGTATCCCGAGCAACCACTCTCAACACTGCCGTAGCCGGGCCGCCAGTAGAGACCCCGGTGCCATGGGAATACCCTACAGGGGTTTGGGCCTTATTACCCTGGTCGGGACGACCCATGACACCTCACTGTTGTATGCGGCGACCCGGGGCAGGCGGGTGAAGCATCCCTGTCCGACCCTCATGCACGGGGGCAGTACGGCTCACCATCAGGCCGGCACGACCTGTCACATCGCGTTGGCCGTCATACGCCGCCTGCCAGTACCGCACAATCGGGCCGCGAAGGTACTGCTTCTCAGGCGCCACCCCCTCCGCTGCGTCCAGCGTAGGGACGGTAGCTGGTGCACCCATAACTCCCAACTCCATCAACCTGCACCCCCGGCCCCCACCACTCCGTCACCATTTCCTCCGCGATGCCACAACCAGAGTATCCGTGAGTCGCCCTCCAGAGCCGCCCACCACAGCATCAGGGGCAGGGCCGCAGACGGCGCTCCAAGGCACCGTACCCCTTCCACTCGGACGCTCTTCAGGCCACCCTGGATAGTCGTCCAGGCACTTGAGGACATCCTTCCAGAGTGCCGCAGTGCCCGCCTCGCCTTAGGCCACCCCCTATCGGCATGCTCCTTACATGTCCCGCACAGCGGGGCGGAGGCACACTGATGAACCCAAACGGACACCGTTTCCCCGCACCCGTGGCATCACTGCGGAAGCACAGACCGCGATGGAACGCAGCTACCATCACAACACTGCGACCACAGGTCCTGCCATACATCGCAGCACGCGTCCCGGAGCCCGAGCAAAGCCCTTGTCAGCGTGCGTGCTGTGGCACTACTGAGGAGGCTGCGCCTCGCCTCCTCCCACGTGGACACCGGGCGGAGTATCGGTCGTCCGTCGGGCATCTCCGGCAGGCTCTCAAGCAGCCGGGGCCACCGCGCTACCATGGGGCTGCGCGTGCCATGCGCCAGGAGCTCCCAACCGTAGTCCCGCAAGACCTCCCCGATGACATCAACCCCGTCCTGCTCCGGGCCCCTGGCGGAAGCCAGAACCAAGCGTTGCCCTCCCGCCCGAGCCTCAATGACCGCCTCGAGGCCCAGGGTGTCAAGGGTGTGACGGGCATCGGCAGCCACGTGGTCATCCCCCTCTGGCAGAGAGAACATGGCCTCCGTGACGTGGCCTTGCGCGTCGTCGCCCTGTACCCGCGCCAGCTGCTTGGAGCCCACTAACACTGCCATGGACCGCTGCTCTGCGACCGCCGGTACGGCTCGTCGCAGCTGCCGGTCATACAGCCACAACGTACCCACGTCAAGTACGACAGCCACCGCCAGGACCGGGAGACTGCACAGAGGTTGCTGAAGGACTGGCAGCACCTCGCGAGGCCAGCCCATGACGTTCCCCACAGCTGGATGGTTGGCGTACACCTGGAGCCAGGGATCACTCTGGCCGTCAGGGCTTCTCACCTTGGTACCACGCACCTGGGCCCACGACTGCGCCGACACCACGCGGGACCACTCCCTGAATGCCGTGATGTCCCGCGCCACCCAGGAACCGATCCACCGGTCGAAGGCTTGCGCCACCGCCGCCATCCAGTGAGGGAACAAGGACAGGGCCTCTTCATGCTCGATGCACGACCGCGACACCAGCAGTGCGTGCAGCGGTGCCCTCAGAAAGGTTGCCCGCAGGTCGCCGGGGAGGCGGGCAAACGGGTTCCACGGCGGACGCTGCAGGATCATCCCTGCCGGCGGGCAGAAGGGTGTGTCACCACGCAGGAACTCGTATACCGCCCTCCTTCGATCTTGCATCGGCAGCTGCATGATCTGGGTGAGCCGATGGTTCCTGCGGGCATACACATCTTCCCCAATCTGGACCATGTCCTCCACAAAGAGCCTGGCCTTGGCAGGGCCCCGGGACGACGCCGCTCGCACCGCAGCGAACAGCCGCTTCAGGTCCCCGGGGACGACACCCGCCATCAGGGATTCGGTCCACCTGCAGCCGTGCTCCCTCCACGCCACGAACTCCCCCGCCCTGTCCGTCAGGGGTAGCTCCGCCGTGAACTCTTCCACACGCCTGCACAGGAGCCCAGCCACCTCCTCGTCACGCGCACACAGCAGGCGCATGTGGCCGATGTCCTCCTCTGGCCCCCCACAGAAGATACAGGGGTGGGCTGGTATTGCCATACGCGTGAGCTTCTGTCTCCACCGTCGCATGACCTGCATGGTGGACAATCGACCGTCACGTGCCCGCAGCATATTCCTGTGCGTTGGGCCCTGGTGCACAGCTCCCAGGGGCATCGCCTCGCTGGCGCCAGCCAGTGGCGTGTGCGCCCTGGTGCGAGCCGCCAGCGAACGCCACTCCATCTCCCGGACTTGCTGAAGGGCTTGCATGGATGGCACACGCGGCTCGAGCTCGCCATTATCCCCCGGCACCAAGAGGGTGGCGTGCTCCTTCGGCAGGACGAGATGGACAGGCGGGGCCATTGCGCGGGCCGCGGCAGAGTCCGGTGCCTCGAGCGGGACCGCCGCCAAGTGCGAGCTCTGCCTCACCACCCAGTGGTGCGGCCCCCAACTCGGCGCGGCAGCCGCCGCAGCCCCTCCACTATCCAGCTCAGTGCATGCTGATTGACCAGATGTGATGTCGGTCCCTTGATGCCACTGTACAGGGCCTCCTGCGCCCTGGGGAGATGCGCTCGTATGATGGACGCATCCACCACGTGTACCGTGCACGCTGACGGGGGCGTGTGCAACAAGTACGCCGCCGCGCCAATGATCTCTGCCTCCGGGACCGTGGCGCAGATGGCACCCGTCCACGTGGGTATTCCGTGGCTGGCCACCGCCACGTTTGTGGCGTCGTCTCCCTGGGGCGACGCGTCAGACGATGTGACTTTAGTCGCCACCGGCACCCAGCAGTACCGGTGGGGCTCTAGCCACGCCACGTCGGAGTGGGGGCTCTGCACCACCTTTCCCAGGGACGCCGCACTGGAGGCCGTGAGCTCCGGGGACAGGACCACACTCGGTCGATACACCGCATGTGGTCTCCAGGCCAGGTCAGATCCGCAGACTGACTTTATGGCGTCCAGGGCGGTGGTGTACTCCGCCCCCCAAACCGTTGCGGAGCAGGAAGGCTGGTATACCACCACAGACCCCTGCTCCACTGCGCCGCCATCACGCAACGACGTGACGGCGATGTGCGGATCATGCGGCACGTTGGACATCCGGACCACTTCCGGGACCGAGTACTCATCCGGATCCGGGATTGGGCCGGCCGGTAGCAGAAGAACAATTGCCCATTCGCTGCACTTGTGCACCGCCGCGCACGCCCTGGAAAACGCTGGCTGCCCGTGCACAACCCACAGTGGTGGCGGGCTTATGCCGCCCCCGGCGTGAGGAGTGAGCAGGGGGACGGACGCCGGATCGTCTTGCTGTTGGTAGCCCTCAAAGACGTCCCCGAACAGAAACAGGAGGGCGGCTAGCGGGACGAACGGCATGGACAGCCCCGGGTTGGCCGGGTCCCATCCTTCCTCCCTGTATCCGCCCACCACATACACGTCCCCCGCAGCGGACTGTCTATTGCGTTTGCTGGCCTTCTTGCGGCGCACCGGGTGAATTAGCCGGTGAGTCAACGGACCGGGCAGCTGCAGCCGGAAGACGTCGCGAAGCCCCGTGAGCCACACGTGGTCCAGCTGGTGGGGTTCTACTCCCGCGTGCGGAAGGTGCAGGTGGTCCTCGTGGCACTCCTGAAGCTGGACCGCCCAGTGCCCAGGCGCAGGGCAGGGGAGCCGCGCATGCAGGAGGTCATTTGCAGCATCAGTCAGGGACTGTACTGCCGCATCTGTGCGGGGCCCCGATAGAATGCAGATGTCCCTACCCTTGAAGGTGTAGGATTGGGACACCCACTTCCGCCCCGCCCACTGCACTTGCGGCAGATGGGCGTGTACACACGAGTACACCGACGATGGCATGAGAAGCCCCACGCGCAACGTCCCCATCGCCCTGAGCACCCTGTCCACCCACATATTGCCAGCGTGTGTGGCAAATGACGCAGAGGGCACCATGAACTGCCCGCACACTCCGTACTGCACGTGCATGTCTCGGAGCATGGCCCGCAGCTCATCACGGACCGTCATCGACCTGTGGTGGGTGAGCTGAGCCATGGTCGCCACGACGGAGTCGAGGCATACAACCTGGACATCCGCCAACCGTAGCCCATGACCTGACCGCACCGCCACGTTGGACAGGTCCTTGGGCAGCTTCTCAAACTGCAGGGCCGCAGCCTTGATGGCAGTATTCAGCTTGGTCACCGCCTCCGCCGTGTCGGACAGGTAGGGCGCCGCGTACCGCACGATGCCTCCAACCACAGCCGCCATCACCTCATGAGGCACCGACGCCGGCCCCAGCGTGTTCTTGCACCAGCCCAGCAGGGCTTCACACCGGAGTACATGTTTCTCCTTCATGGTCGCCACCCCCCTGGGATCGAGGCGCAGGCCCAAGTATGGTACCGTGCCCTTGGCACGTAAGCATACCCATGGGGCCGCCGTGTCCCCCGGGTTCAGGTATACCATAATCGAGTGGATGCGAGCAGTACTGGCATAGGCGCATTTGCCCACGTTGAGGGACATGCCCATGTCAGTGAGATACCGCGCTATCGCCGCCGCATACTCCAGGAATTGCGGCAGGGAGTGCGCTATCAACACGAGGTCATCACAGTACGCCTGTACCAGGGGTGGCACCGCATGGCGAGCATCTCCCCGCGCCTTACAGGCGAGGCTCCGCAGGAGAGGCTCCGAAAGGAGGAGGTAGAGCACAGCGCTCTCCGCACTGCCCTGCCGCAGGCCCCTGTGGAGCCGTATGCTCGGCGTCGGGCCGTGCGCGGTGACGATGCGCACCAGGGACCCGCAGCTGAGGGTGTGGAAGAGCCTGATGAGCTCCTCCGGGACACCCATGTGGCGCAGGAGGAGCGCCAGCGCTCCGTGCGGCGCTGTGTCAAAAGCCTTCGACACATCGAAGGCAAGGACGTGGTTTTCCTCCAGCCCACGCTGCAGCCTGCGCTGGGCCAGGAACACCGGGGCAGCCGCCGTGGAGCCCGGCATGGCTCCGAACTGCCAGTCCGCGGCCATTCCCTTGCGTGCCAGAACAGCTGTGAACCTCCGCATGAGGGGAGTCATGAGCATTCGCATGTCTTGCTGCCCCAGCGCTATCGGCCTGTACTCGTCGAGGTTGCCCGTGGCTGTGCCCTTGGGCATCAGCCAGATAATGGCCTCGTGCCAGGACTCCGGGACGTCCGCACCCCGCAGGATTGCCCTGTACACATGCACCAGGAGCCCCTGTACCGGTTCAGGCAGCTCTGCTATGAGGGCAGCCGTGACCCGGTTGGACCCCGGAGCTTTGTCGTCCGCCACGGCCCGCCTCACGGCGTCTTTAAGGTCCTGCATGGTGTAGTCCTGTACCGACCTCCATTCCTCCGGCACCCCTTTGGGAATGTGGGCCCGGACCAGCCGCTCGAAGGCCGGCAGGTTCACTGGCCGCTTGGCGTACAGCGCCTCCCAATACCTCTGGACCTCGCCAATGACGTCCGAGGCCTCCAAGAGCACCTTCTCCGACTCGCGGACGCGTACCGACGATAGGCCTGACGGGGCATAGTTCACCACGTTGATGGCCCCCCGTATCGCCGTCCATCGGAGCTGCAGGTCCGGTACCCTGCCCCGCCAGTAGTCCTTGATGGACCGGCGCCTGTTGCTCCTGAGGACATCCCGCAGCTCCTCCACGCGTGTCTCCAGCTGGTGGAGCTGTTGGTCCAATGCGGCACGCAGGTCCTCTACCGAGGCGGGGGACAGGTCGGGGTCCACTCGCCGGAGGTGCTGTAGCAGGGCAGTCGCTTCCTGGGAGTGGAGTCCGGCCGCCGCCGCGTCCCGTTGCCACAGCTGATGGGCACGCCAGGCCAGGGCCTGCTGATCCGAGAGGACCTGGTCCAGCGACGCCTCCGTTTCCGCCTGCCCGTATGGGTACTGCGGGTCCACGCCGGAAGGCATGCGCACTCCCGTGACCCTGGACACGTCATCACGGAAGGCGTAGAGCAGGTCAAAGACCGCTTGCACCTCCGACGTGCCCATGGTGGCAGTGTCCTGGTCCGACGAGAGCCACGCCTGTAGCCGCTGATCCCCGCAGGCCTTCTGCAGTACCGACGCTGCCGCCTCACGAACCCCCGGGGAGTCCGGGCGTATGGCGTGCAGCCTGCCCTGGGCGTGCGAGTAGGCCATCCTGGTGACCCTCTCCTTGCCGGCCACCGCCAGCGGGATGTCCAGGACCACAGGGCCATGATCCGACCCCAGCGACGCAGGAGACCGCCCCGGCGCCAAGTGGGGGCGCTCACGCGCCGCCCACGGGACCAGAGGCAAGTTCAGAAGGAAGGAGTCCAGTCGGTGCCCCGCCCTCGTGGGCCTCCTGTCCTCCTCCCGTTCCGGGCCTGCCCTGTGGAAACCACACTGTTCCCACAGGGCTTGGAACCTCCTCGTGGTAGGGTGCCACGGGGACTCCAGCCACACGTTGAAGTCCCCTCCGAGGAGCACGGCCCTGGTGCCAGCCGCGCTCTTGGCCGCCGCGTACATGGCCACGTCAGCCCAGAAGGACGCCTTAGACGCCCAGGAGTCGCCGCCGCTACCCGGGCCGTGGACGTTGATGACTGTGAGGGTGCCACCTGCGGTCACCACATCGAGGGCCATGGCCTTGCCCGGCACGATGTCCACGATGTCTCGAACTTCCTCCGCGGCGAACACGTCCGCCCGAAGGGCAATCAAAGGCCCGCCGCGCACCGCCGCCGCCGACGCCGCCTGGGCATCCACCCCTGGGTATGTATGATACCCATGGTGACGCCACTGGTTCTCGGAGTGCACCACACCTTGTGGGTCCTGCAGGCCAGTCTCCTGGAATAGGCCCAGGATGGCACCCTCGGCCTTCATGATACCCGCCGCCACCGCTTCACCGTCGAGCATACCTGGGGCCACTGGTACACCGTCCCCCCGCATCGAGCCCTGGACGTTCCAGGACACCGCCGCTCGGGTGTCGGAGGCGGGGCCCCTTCATGGCTGCACGTGTGGATCGGGGCCCCCCGCCGGATCCGGATCACTGGACGGAGAGGGGCCACCAGCAGGCTCAGGGGGACCACCCGCACCCGTCGCGGGCGGCTGGCGAGGTGGTTCCTGACCCCGTGGGCCTCCGCCCGAGGAGGTCGTCGCCTGCTGAGACCCGGTAGATGCGGCGGGTTCCCCCTCTGCTTGCCCGCCGGATGTACTTGCCGCCGCACTCCCTGTAGAAGACGTTGCCCCACGCCGTGCTGCAGACCCAATCGCTCCAGATCGCGCCGCCGACGGCGACGCCCCGCGCCCCGCCGCAGCGCGGGCACCTGCGGGCAGCGTGAGCGCTCTGGACCCCGCCTGGGCCGACGCGAAAGGCCCCGCCTGGCCCCCCGGCATAACGCCAGTCAGCATGGCCAGCGCCTGGTCCCGTTGCGCCGGATCAGTCGCATGGTCTCGCTGGATGTGGTCCAGCAGGTCCTTGGGGTGGAGGTGGGTGGGCCGGCAGAGCTTGCCAGCTTTCCAAGTGCAGTGACCAGCCCCCTCCAGCCGAGACCAGGGGCAGACATTGACCGTCTTTGTCCCACGCTGATCCGTGGCCAAGTCACCACCGAAGTGCTGCAGCACGTACCTAACGTTGGCATAGGCGCCATACTGAGGCGGGGGGCTCCTCTTGGGCGGCGGCTTGGGCGCCGCTTTCGGGGCCTGCCTCGCCGCCGCGGCCGGGGGTGCCGCTGGCCGTACTGGTGGCACGCTTGGTGGTTGCGGCAGGTGCAGCATTCCCCCCACGGGAAACAGCTCCTCCACCCAGCGGCGCCACGCGTCGGCGAACTTCTCCCGGTCGCCCTCGACCCTCCACCTGGAAGTGGAGAACGCCCGGAGCCACGGCCCCATGTTCTCCGCCATAACCAGGCGGAGGGCATCTCCTCCGCCCTGCCGGCGGAAGCGTGTCGCGGCCGCGCCTGCCACGGTCCCTTGGAGGTACAGCGCGTCGCCCCCGTCGCCACTCAGTGCGCTAAGGTGCAGGGCCTCCAGGTCGGCGGGGCGGACCGTGAGCACCGTGCCCTGCCCGCGATCGTACAGGCGCAGCGCCGAGGAGTGGGGCTCCAACGCCGCCACAACCCAGTACCACGCCCGCGACGCGCTATGCAGCAGTGCCAGCGAGGCTGCCGGCCTGTTGCTGGATGACTGCGCCGCCGAGGCCCTCGGGAGGGCCGCCGCGTGACCCTGCAGCGCCCTGCATATGCCAGCTGCATGCTCAGCCTGTCACATGTTGCTCGGGGCTACGGGCCAGACGTCCTGCCCCTGGACCACTGGCGGCCGCGTGACCTCCACGAAGACCGCCGGCGCTGGCGGGATGTCCTCGGCCGTGCACCTGTACGCCCTGCGCACCGGCCCCAGCCCACTGAGGCACTCCTGGAACACCCGGTAGCAGGCCGGGCCCCTGGACTGCTGCCTCCTGAGCCGGCACGCGGTGACTACGACCCATTCCAGTCCCCCTGTTTCCACCCGAACACAGGCCCAATACTCCGCCCCCTCCAACACCACCAGCCGCCCCATATCCGCCATGCCCACCGTATGGGTGGAGGACACGCTCTCCACCCTCAGCCACCGCTTGGCTCTCTCTTCCCACGGCTGGGGGGCATGCATCCGCTGCTGCTGCATCGCGTCCTGCACGTGCTGCAGGGACACTGCCGCCAGCATGGACATCCCCCCGTCCGACGCCGCTGCCATACACAGCAGGGCATGTTGCATGCGCGCCCCGGGCAGCCCCACGTTGTGCGGGACGTTCGCCAGGTCCAAGGGCGTGCGGGGTGCCGGCAGGGCCTCCAACACCGCTGCAGGCAGCTCCCCCAGGGACTGCAGACGCGCGATGGGCCCCATGTCCCTGTTGAGGACCACCGCCGCCACCCACCGCCTGTCCAGCGCGGACAGGAGGTTGCCCGGCCTCGGCACCCTGAGGAGGGTGCCGACGGCGGACATGAGGGCGCACACGCCACAGTCCTTGGTGTTGCCGGCCGGCTGCTGAACCTGTGCCGCCCGGGCCTCCGCCAGCAGACGCTCCGCAGCCGGCCTTCCCGCCCTCTGGCCCCTGGGTGCCATGCGCATCGTCCGGACCGCCATGTCCCACGTGTGCGGCCATTGGGGCGGGGCCCCCGACACCACAGGCCGGCCCAGCGGGTCCACTGCCAACCGCGTGTCAGGGGCCACGAGGTGGTGGGCCGTCCAGTGCCGCATGTCCGGCGTCTCCAACCGGTCGAGGTACACCGCCTCTGAGCCCCCCAGCTCGACGTACCTCGCAATGAGGAGGGCAGCCGGGGTTTGGTCGTGCCGCTGGCCTTCCCAACCCTCCCTCGGGAGCATCATGGCGTGGGGGGCCAGGCACTGCACCACGTCGGCTGCCAGCGCGACCACGTCGTCGCTGAGCTCCACCCCATGGTCCGCGGCCACCAGGAAGTGGTGCCTGGGCTCGGAGTACACGCGCTCCAGGGCGCCTCGCAACTCAGCTGGCGGGGGAGAGGCGTCTCCGCAGCCCCGCAGCCAGGGGAGTGCGCCCGGGAGATGCCGCCCCGCTCCTCCTGACCAGACGGCGGCCCTAAGGACCGGCAGGTCCCGCCAGACAGCCACTGCGACCTGATCGCGCCAGGGCTGCGGCTTGTTGGCACCCCACTGGAGGACGGCCACCACAGCATGCGTGGTCAGGGGCTCTGCCGTGAGCTGCAACGCCGTCCCCCCGTCGGTCTCGATCACCGTGCCCCTTGGGGCAGTGAAGACGTGGCCATCGGCCCCACGGACCGCCACCCACCGCCACAAGACCGCCACGGTCTCCCAGCTGGGGTGGTTGGTTCTCCTGGGCAGGACCACCACCGGAGGGCACGGGCCGTTGGCGGCCCACACGCGCCATTCCACTCCCACCAGACGCTCGTGACCAGGGGGCCTGTACACCTGGGGCCACGCGTCTGGGAGCTGGCGATGGACAGCGGTCCACACATCAGCCCCGCTAGCCCGCGTGAACTGAAGTCCCCCCAGGATGTCCCCGTCCACAGGGCTGGGGAGGCGGGCGGTGCGAACTTCCAGCCCCTGGCCCAGGCGAAGCCCTGGCCCCTCTCGGTCTCCCAGCAGCGAGACCTCCGGGTCTGTGGTCGCAAGACGAGCCGCCACCGTGGGGAGATGCAGGGAGACAGTCCACGGCTGGACTGAGACGGGCTCACGCGGGAGGTCAGGGCAGGCCGCCACAGCACTGCCATCCCTCGCCCAGCTGAGCGCCCTGTCCCACCACTGCGCCCACGCACCCGGCGCTGCCGGCAACGACCAGGACGGGTACGTCACGACCGCCTTAGCCTGCCACTCGCGAGGGTCCATGCCGGCGGGGTGTGTGTGCCACGTGCACACCCATCCCAGGTTGGCCTCCTGGACGGTGACCATGTCCCTCCACGGGACCACAGGGAACGGAGTGAGCAGGGCCGCCATGCCACATGGCAACGCCACCGCCCACTCGGTCAGGCCCCCACTCTCCACCGCATACCCCACCGCCGGGAGCCCTCCCCCTTGCGCCTTTACCACCGCATCCTGCAGCAACGTTCCGTGGCCCCGGCCATGGTCCCGGCTGCAGTCCAGGCTGAGAGCCCCCACACGGGCCATGGCCTGGAGGATCAGGAGCAACTCCTGGGGTACTCCCCGCGGCACCGGCGGCTGGGGGTGGGCGAACCGGCAGGCATCTGCCCGCATGCACCACCCCTTGGCCCAGTGCCTGCAGGTTTCCACCTCCCCCGTCTTCGGCCCAGCCTTATCCATCACCCCCGGTTCCCTGGGACTCACCTCACGCGCCTCCTTCGCCCCCACGATCACCAGCTCCTCGTCCTGCTCCCCGGCACCCTGTGCCTCCTCACCCTTGAACTCCGGCTCCTCGTCCTGCTCCATGGCGACCTGCGCATCCTCGCTCCCCCTGCGTTGGTCCTCCTCCTCCAGTGCCCCCGTCGTCGGCGGCGGGCCCGCAGCATCCGTGATCCTCGCCAGCGCCGCCGCCACAATGGCCTGCACATCCACCTCCTCCCCGGCCACCTCCGGCTGATCCTGCTGCTGCTCCTCCCCCGTGGGTTGCTCTTGCCCCACCCCGTCACCGCCACGGCCTGCTTCCCCGTCGCCCCCCACCGGGATCGCGTGTTCGGACCCCTGGGGGGCGGCGCTCCCGTCGAGGCGCGTGCCCACCACCACCAGCAGCTTGAGGTCACCGCCGCGGCTGTCAAGGCGGTAGCTGCTGGTGGTGGGGACGAGGACCGCCCCATCCCCGGTCAGCAGCAGGCGGTCCGCGTCGAACACGACCTCTGCACCCTCGGGGTGCAACGCCACCAGGAGCGCATGGGACCCCAGCGCCTGGGGTGTGAGGGGCCGCCCGGCCTGCTCGCGACGCCAAGCGTCAGCCCCACCCCGCCACAAGGCCACGTACAGGCCTTCGTCCCGCCGCACGTCCTCCAGCCCCGCCTCGCCCATCAGGCGCGCCACGGACAGGCGCACCAACAGGGGGAGGCTTTCCTGGGGCTCGGCCGCCCGGACATCGCCGGGGTGGTGACCCAGGACCGCTGCATCCCCCAGTTGGACACAGCGGATCTGGCCGTTGCCCGGGGACGCTGCCGCCAGGGCCACCTCCCGGGCGACCTGCCCTGGGCGCTGGAGCTCATAGCGCTCCAGGGCGCCCGCCAGCATCCCTGCCTCTCGCTGCCCCGTGCCTGTGAGGCGGTGCCTGTGGGCGCCCTCGCCCGCGTGGTACCTGCAGTGCCGCCGCTCACAGCTCCCCAGGGGAGGGGGCGGCACCGCAGTGGGCATGGGCCGCAGCGGCTCGTTGGCCGGGTCCTCGTCCATGCCGGCGTAGAAGTCGGGCCCGGCGTCGTCCTCAAACATGAGGGCCAGCGCCGACTCGCCGGGCCCGTATGCCTCCTCGTCCTCCACTTCCTCCTCCTCCTGCCCCCCCTCCGTTCCGTCTCCAGCCGCGACCACCGCCGGCGGCGTGTCCGGCCGCAGCGGGAAGGGCGCCAGAGGCCGCTCGTCAGCGCCTCCGCCCCTTGCCGCCTCCGCCGCGTCCAGCCGTGCCCGCAGGTTGGCGGGCAGCCGGGCCCAGCTGGTGCCCGCATGGAGATCCATGCGGTACGCCAGCCCCGCCGGACACGGCTCACCGGGTGCCACCTGGCGCCACTCCCGCCACTCGCACATCCACTCCTCCACTCCTTCCCCCTTGGCACGTCCCCCACTGGGCTCCACAACCCCGCCGCCCCCCGCCGGCGTTTGCGCCTTCGGCACACCCCGCCCCGCGTCCTGTCCCCCCGAAGAAACCGCCTCCGTCGACGTCTCCTTGGCCCCTTCCGTCCTCGGGGCGACAGCCGCGAGCGCCTGCGCAATCAGCTCGCCGGCGTCAGCCCCCTCCGGCGCGGCTCCCCCACTCCTCACGGCCGTCCGCCGGTACTCCTCCAGGGCCTGCGCGAGCAGCTCGCTGATGTCTCGCGGGCCAGCCACTGCCGCCTCCTGCGCTGCATCCTCCCCCGCTCGTTCCCCCGCCGTAGTCCTCCCCGTGGGGGTTGCGCCCTGCATCCCACCCGGCACCACTGGCTCCGGGCCCGTCGGCACCACGGGCGGGGCCTCGCGCGGCACGGCTGGGTCCGGCATCTGGACCGTCCGCGGTGGTGACCCCGCCGCGGGAAACTCCGGCTGAGGCACCGCCAGGGGTGGCGCGGGTGCCCCCATTCTCCCCGCCTCGCCCGGGGGCACGCCATGTGCCTCTCCTTGCGACACCCCCTGCTGCTGGGCGCCCCGCCCCGGCCCAGGCGCCGGCACCGGCACCGGCACCGGCACCGGCACGGTGTGCTGAGGCACCGGCCGTGAGTGCTGCTGGGGCGGGGGGCGAGGGCATTCCACATGCAGGTGCGGACGATGATGGTGATGGTGACGGTGAGGTTTGAGGTTTGAGGTTTGAGGTTTGATTTTGCGGGTACTAGACGCCTTTCGGCCCCGGGGGGCCACCTGGTCGGGCCAGGTGATATCCTCCCCACCGGGTCCAAGTGGGGGGCCCTCCAAGACGCACCTCCTGCCTGGTGGCGGAGTCCCCCGGGTTCACAGAGCTCGGAGCCCCGTCCTTCCCCGGCGTTCCCGTTTCGCCACTCCTCGGTCAGTGCATCAATTCGCAGCCGTGGCTGCGGGCGCTTACCCACTGCGTCGCCCCCCTAATGCGTGGTCGCCCGGGGCGCAGGCGCCGCCGGGCCCGTGCTACTGGCTTGTCGCCAGTGGGACCCCCTTGGGCTGGCGCGGAGGCTGCCTAGCCTAGGGGTTGGGGCGTGGCGCTGTGCGCCACTACTGCCTTGGCGGGTGCAGTGTCCCGTCTGTGTGTGCGCGGCGCTCGCGGCCGGTTCGGCAGGGGTTCGGGCCGGTACCTGGTGTTGTGTCTCTCCTGTTTCCCCCTTCCCGCCCCGCGTGTTCCGCGCTGCGTGTGGCGGGCCGTCCCTTCCGGGTGTCCCTTACCCTCGCTCGCTGGTACGCCATTCCATGCGGTCTGTGCGTTCCACGCGCTCGGTTCGGTTGCCCCTCCGGTTGTCCCCGCGTGTCCTTTTCGTGTGTGTGCGCTCGCGCTCTCGCGGTGTCCGCTCCCCCCCCCGCTGGGTGGTGTGGCGCGCGCATCTCGCGTGGTCCCGGCACTGGGCGCTGGTAGGGCCGTTCCACGTGGTCCGTGCCCCTCTGCGTGTCCTGCCCCGGTCCCGTGCTCCGTCTGGCGTGCTTGGGGGGGGGCGGTCCGGTCCCGGTTCCCCCCTTCTTGGCTTGGGGTTGTGGGGGCGGCGGCCCCTGGCCGCCCGTCCTCTGGAGCGGGCAGCCAGGGTCCCGCGTCCCGCGTGTCCCGGGCGCGGTCGATGCGGGCGTGTGGACCCAGCACCGGCCCCACAGCGTGCGCCCTTGCGGGCCGGCGTTGTTCGCCATGGGGGTGGCGGAAGGGCGTCCCCGGGGGGGGTGCCTTCCGCCGTTGTGAGGGGCGCCTGGTGTCAGGCGCTGTCCCTCCCCCGACCGCCCGTCCTCCGGAGCGGGCAGCCAGGGTTCCGCGACCCGTGTGTCCCGGGTGCGGTCGATCTGGGCGTCTGGACCCAGCACCGGCCCCACAGCGTGCGCCCTTGCGGGCCGGCGTTGCTCGCTGTGGGGGTGGCGGAAGGGCGTCCCCGGGGGGGGTGCCTTCCACCGTTGTGAGGGGCGCCTGGTGTCAGGCGCTGTCCCTCCCCCGGCCGCCCGTCCTCTGGAGCGGGCAGCCAGGGTTCCGCGACCCGTGTGTCCCGGATGCGGTCGATGCGGGCGTGTGGACCCAGCACCGGCCCCACCGCGTGCGCCCTGGCGGGCCGGCGTTGTTCGCCATGGGGGTGGCGGAAGGGCGTCCCCGGGGGGGGTGCCTTCCACCGTGTTGTGAGGGGCGCCTGGTGTCAGGCGCTGTCCCTCCCCCGACCGCCCGTCCTCTGGAGCGGGCGGCCGGGTTCCGCGACCCGTGTGTCCCGGGTGCGGTCGATGCGGGCGTGTGAGCCCAGCACCGGCCTCCAGCGTGCGCCCTTGCGGGCCGGCGTTGCTCGCTGTGGGGGTGGTGGAAGGGCGTCCCCGGGGGGGGTGCCTTCCACCGTTGTGTGGGACGCCTGGTGTCAGGCGCTGTCCCTCCCCCGGCCGCCCGTCCTCTGGAGCGGGCAGTCAGGGTCCCGCGTCCCGCGTGTCCCGGGTGCGGTCGATGCGGGCGTGTGGACCCAGCACCAGCCCCACAGCGTGCGCCCTTGCGGGCCGGCGTTGCTCGCTGTGGGGGTGGCGGAAGGGCGTCCCCGGGGGGGGTGCCTTCCACCGTTGTGAGGGGCGCCTGATGTCAGGCGCTGTCCCTCCCCCGGCCGCCCGTCCTCTGGAGCGGGCTGCCAGGGTTCCGCGACCCGTGTGTCCTGGGTGCGGTCGATGCGGGCGTGTGGACCCAGCACCGGCCCCACAGCGTGCGCCCTTGCGGGCCGGCGTTGCTCGCTGTGGGGGTGGCGGAAGGGCGTCCCCGGGGGGGGTGCCTTCCACCGTTGTGAGGGGCGCCTGGTGTCAGGCGCTGTCCCTCCCCCGGCCGCCCGTCCTCTGGAGCGGGCAGCCAGGGTTCCGCAACCCGTGTGTCCCGGGTGCGGTCGATGCGGGCGTGTGGACCCAGCACCGGCCCCACAGCGTGCGCCCTTGCGGGACGGCGTTGCTCGCTGTGGGGGTCGCGGGAGGGCGTCCCCGGGGGGGGGTGCCTTCCATCGTTGTGAGGGGCGCCTGGTGTCAGGCGCTGTCCCTCCCCCGGCCGCCCGTCCTCTGGAGCGGGCAGCCAGGGTTCCGCGACCCGTGTGTCCCGGGTGCGGTCGATGCGGGCGTGTGGACCCAGCACCGGGCCCACAGCGTGCGCCCTTGCGGGCCGGCGTTGCTCGCTGTGGGGGTGGCGGAAGGGCGTCCCCGGGGGGGGTGCCTTCCACCGTTGTGAGGGGCGCCTGGTGTCAGGCGCTGTCCCTCCCCCGGCCGCCCGTCCTCTGGAGCGGGCAGCCAGGGTTCCGCGACCCGTGTGTCCCGGGTGCGGTCGATGCGGGCGTGTGGACCCAGCACCGGCCCCACAGCGTGCGCCCTTGCGGGCCGGCGTTGCTCGCTGTGGGGGTGGCGGAAGGGCGTCCCCGGGGGGGGTGCCTTCCACCGTTGTGAGGGGCGCCTGGTGTCAGGCGCTGTCCCTCCCCCGGCCGCCCGTCCTCTGGAGCGGGCAGCCAGGGTTCCGCAACCCGTGTGCGGTCGATGCGGGCGTGTGGACCCAGCACCGGCCCCACAGCGTGCGCCCTTGCGGGCCGGCGTTGCTCGCTGTGGGGGTGGCGGAAGGGCGTCCCCGGGGGGGGTGCCTTCCACCGTTGTGAGGGGCGCCTGGTGTCAGGCGCTGTCCCTCCCCCGGCCGCCCGTCCTCTTGAGCGGGCTGCCAGGGTTCCGCAACCCGTGTGCGGTCGATGCGGGCGTGTGGACCCAGCACCGGCCCCACAGCGTGCGCCCTTGCGGGCCGGCGTTGCTCGCTGTGGGGGTGGCGGGAGGGCGTCCCCGGGGGGGGCTGCCTCCCACCGTTGTGAGGGGCGCATGGTGTCAGGCGCTGTCCCTCCCCCGGCCGCCCGTCCTCTGGAGCGAGCAGCCCGGGTTCCGGTGTGCGTGTGTGTTCGTGTGCGTGCTCTGCTTGGCCGGGTCGGGCGGGCCGGCCTCCCGGGCGCGTTCTGGTGCGCCTCACCTTTTCCTTTGGCCGCTTTGTCTTTCTGCTTTGCTTGGCCCCCTCCGGGCTCGGGTTGCCCCCCTCTCTCTTGCTGCCCTTGCCGTTCCTCGTTGCCTTGGCGCTGTGCCTTGGTTCTTTTTCTCGGCCTCCCGCTGCCTGGCTCTTCGTGCGCTCGCGCCTCGCTTGTGACTCCTGCTTGGCCGTTGGCTGCTCTTTGGTGGTTTCTCCCCCCACCTCCTCCCTTTTTGTGTCTCGCTGTTTTCGTCGCTCCTGCTTGGTGCCTTGGTGTTGTTTTTTTTTTTTTTTTTTTTCCTCCCCTGTGCGCCCCCGTTGTCTCCGGCTTTCCCTTGTTTCCGGCCCCGGGTGCCCTGGGCCTCGGCGCTGTGCGTTTTTTGCTCTGTTGGCCTTCCGCCTCTCGGCTCTCCGTGCGCTTGTCCCTCTTTCGTGCTTTCCGCCTGGCTGGTGGTTGCTCCCTGTCGGTTGCTTCCCCCCCCCCCCCCCCTTTTTGTGTCGCGGTTTTCGTCGCTGCCGCTCGGTGCTGTGTGCCGTGTGCTGTGTTGTGCTGTGCGTCCCTGGGTGCGGTGCTGCGCCGCGCTGCTGCGCGTTGTGTTCTCCGGTGTTGTGCTGTTCTGTGCTGTGTTGTGCTCGTTGGGTGCTGCTGCTTGTTGCGCCGTGCCCTCTGGCGCTGCCCGTTGCCCTGGGGCCCTGTGCTCTGCGGCGCTGCGTTTTGCGGTGTTCCCCCGTGCTGTGTGTGTTTTGTCGTGGCGCGGTGGTGCGTGCTGATGTTCGCCGCTCTGCTTTGTGCTGTGTGTGTCCCGGGGTGCTGTGCTGTGCGTTCCCTGTCCTCTCCGCTCTGTGCGGTGCTGTGCTTCGCTGTGCTGGTGCGCTCGCGTTGTGCTGTTCGTGTGGTGCGTGCTGTTGCTGGCGCCTGGTGCTGTGGTGTGCCGTGGTGCGGTGCTGGGTCTGCTGGCCCGTGGTTGTCTGCTGGTGGCGTGTTTCGGTGTCGGTGTCCCTGTCTGGCCGCGTGGTCTGTTTCCCTGTGGTTGGTGTGGTTTGCTGTGGTGCCCTGCTTTCCTGTGTCGTGTTCTGTGGTGCTGTGCTGTCGCGTGGTGCTGTGCTGTTGTGCTCTGCTGTCGTGTTGCGGTGCTGTTGGGGCTTGCTTTGCCCTCCTGTGGGCTGTCGTGCTGTGCTGTGTTGTGCTGTTGGTTGGCTGTGCTGTTTTTTGCCCGCTGGTGGTGGCTGCGTGCTGTGGTGCTCTTCTCCTCGTGCTGTGCGTTCCCTGGCTTCTCCGCTCTGTGCGCTGCGGTGCCTTGTTGTGCTGGCTGTGGTGCCCTGCTTCCCTGTGTCGTGTGCTGTGGCGCTGTGCTGTCGTGTGGTGCTGTGCTGTCGTGCTCTGCTGTCGTTTTGCGGTGCTGTTTGTGTTTGTTTTGCCCTCCTGCGGCCCGTCGTGCGGCGCCAGTGTCGTCTACGCTGTGGTTGGTGCCTCGTGCTCTGGCGTGTCCCTGTGCGTTGTGGTGTTTCCCTGGGCGTTCTGCGGTGTGGTGGTGCTGCTCTGGTGTGTCGTGGTGTCTTGCTGTGCTGTGCGTTGTCCTGTGGTGTCCTGCGCCCTGTGCCGTGTCCTGCGGTGCCGTGCCGCCTTGCTGGGTTTGTTTCTTGCGTGGGTGTGGTTGTACCTACTTGAAAAACCGCTGCAAAATTTCGTAAAAAAAATTATTTTTTTTTCCTCTTTTTTTTTTTTTTTTTTGGCTTTTGAAAATAAAATAAAATTATACACGACCCAACACACTCGCGTGCAGCAAGACCATGTTCGCTGCTGTGCCTTACGTGCTACCCGTCGTTCTTGATGTTCTCGGCCTTGTTCTTGGGCGTGGCGTCGTGGAGCGTGTTGGTGTCCATTGCTAAGGGTTCACCGCGTTCCCCCAGGGCCGCCGCCTGAGCTGCAGGGCAAGGGGAGTGATGGGCACGAGGGTGGGGAGGGAGGTGCATGGAGAATAAGAAGAAAAAGGCGGTAGGGCGCGACGTGAGGGGTCGTGGCGAGTTATGAAAAATTTTCGAGTTTTACGCGCTGCTCGCGACGTGTTTTTCTTTGCGCCTATAGCGAGTTAGACGACGGCAAGGACGGCGTTGGGGTCCCACGAGCGTTACGGTGCTTACGGCGTTAACTATTCACCTATTTCACGTCGAAAAATTTTTCTTCACGTTTTTACGCGTTTCGCAGCGCGCTTTTTGGCCTAAGCGTTTTTTATGCTAATTAGCTTTATTTTCAGCTATTCAGAAAAGTTTTTCGTCGTGTTTTACCTATCTTTTTCTTTCGTTCTGGGACAGGGCCCCAGCGCGCGCGACAGATTGCTTGGGATTTCGTCGTGATGGTGACGGTGAGGGTGGATGGGGTGCCGTGGCACCGCCCCTTGCGACACCCCCTGCTGTTGGGCGCTCCGCCCCGGCCCAGGCACCGGTACCGGCTCTAGCACCGGCATTGTGTGCTGAGGCGGTCGTGGGTGCTGCTGGGGTAGGGGATGTGGGTACTCCACATGCTGGTGTGGACGATGATGGTGATGGTGATGGTGAAGGTGGACTGGGTGCTGTGGCCCAGCCCCTTGCGACGCCCCCCGCTGCTGGGCGCTCCGCCCCGGCTCAGGCACTGGAACCGGTTCCGGCACCGGCATCGTGTGCTGAGGCGGCAGTGATTGCTGCTGGGGCAGGGAATGCGGGTACTCCACTTGCTGGTGCGGAAGGTGATGGTGACGGTGATGGTGAAAGTGGACGAGGTGCTGTGGTACAGCCCCTTGCGTCACCTCCTGCTGCTGGGCACTCCGCCCCGGCTCAGGCACCGGCACCGGTTCCGGCACTGGCACTGTGTGCTGAGGCGGTCGTGGGTGCTGCTGGGGCAGGGGATGCGGGTACTCCACATGCTGGTGCGGATGGTGATGGTGATGGTGATGGTGTAGGTGGACGGGGTGCTGTGGCACAGCCGCCAGTTGGTGGTGATGGTGAAGATGGACGGGGGGCTGTGGCACAGCTGTCGGGTGTACGTGTTGGCGTGGGAAGTGATGCTGCGTCATGGGGAACCCGACAGGGTGATGAAGTAGGTGATGGAGATGAAGTTGGTGGTGGTGGTGAGTACCAAAGGGCGGGATGGGCATGGGCCCGAGGCCTGGGGGCGGCGGCATCGGAAACGCACCCGGCGCCGCATTCCCCGGCTGCCCCGCCGACCCCACTGGGGGCCGTCCGCGCTGCGCGTCCTCGAGCTGCCCGAGATCTTGTAGACATCGGAGTAGTCGGTTGAGCAGGTGCTCCCCGAACGGCACCGTGCCCGCCGCGAACCGCGCCTGACCGTCGGGCGCGTTGTACGGGTGGGGATCGCGGGCCAACATCTGCCGCAAGCAGACGTCGACGAAGTGGTCCCACCCGTTGTCCCTGGCCGGACGGTCCGCGTCCACGCGCGCCTGGAACGCCGCATACGTGTGCGGCCCGTGTCTGACAAGATCAGACACTGTGTCTACCAGGCGCCGGGCACGTCGCCGGAAGGCTGGCAACTCCGCGGGATTGGCGGGGACAGATAGCGACATTTAGCTAACGAAGGCTGTGTGAGCTAAGGACACGGGAGAACGGCCGGACTCCGTGGCCCGTCCCGCTTGCTGTTGGCGTATTGTTGCACGACACTTCGCACGACACAGCTGCGCACCCCTCTTGCTCGCCCCTTCTCCCTTCCGTGTTCCAGTGCCCCCGTTTGTGCTCCCTTGGTGTGCCCCTTGGCCCAACACAGTTGTTGGCGGGCCCGTTGCCAGGCAGGGTTGGGGGGGGGGGGCGCCTGACGCTGGCTCCAGTCCCTCCCCCGGGTGTTTCCCCATGGGGGGGCCGATGCTTGCACTCCCCGTCAGGGTGTAACTCTGTTGTACGGGCCGTCCATTTGTACTCGCTCCGTACAAATGGACCTGCGTCGTATCCAGGTACGTCGGCCCTTCCCCACACCGGGGTCGGGTACACTGTGGGTCTCTGAGGAGTCCTTGCGGGATAGGCACGTCTCTTGCCTACCCCGATGGACGGTGTGCCCTACCCGCAGCCCCTCACAGGACACGAGCCGCAATACGTGCCGTGGGGAGTGCTCTTGGTCAGGCCCATTGGCCACCCCCCCAGGCCGGTGCCACCTCGGGCCGCTGGCCAACGGTCCCGGGCGTAACCCACCTTATTGCTCGCGCTCAGATGGGGCCGATACGGACACCAGGCAGGCCCCCAAACCCCACAGGTCGGGTACCTCACCAGCGTTGTTCGCGGGCTCTTGTCACCCCGCCCCCCCCCCGTTGGTCCCTGCCTCCCAGCTTTCATCCCCAGGGGCGCTGTCCCGCGTCCCTTGCTGTGCCCCCTGGCTCCCGCCATGTCCCGTCTACCCCTGCTGCCTGTCCCTGCTCTGGCGTGTTGGTGTCCTTGGTTGTTCGCTTTGTTTTTGTTTTTTTTGTTTTTTTTTTCCCCGCACCCCCCCATGTCCCCTCGCTGTCTCCTCTCCGTCCTCGCCCTTTTTGCGGGTGGGCGTAGGAGAAGGGGGCGGGGGGGGGGGCATTCTCGCTGTCCTCCCTTTTGCGCAAGCACGTCGGAAGCACGGCGCAGGCACGAGGCACGGCACCTGTCCCTGCGCGGGGGGGGGGTTGCCGTGTGGCTCCCGTCGTCACCCTACCCTTCCTGCGGTTGCACCCCCGGCGGTCCCCCCGCGGGGGCTTGCACGGCGCGTGTTCCCCTTGGGCACGGTCGTCTCGCCCCTCTGCCTCCCCACCCTGCCGCGGTGTCCCCGGGGGGGGGTCCGCCGCACGCTTTCGTCATCCCTCTTGCCCCCTCGCCTTCTCCCCGTTGCCCTCGCCTCTGTCCTTGGTGGGTGTGGGAGGTGGGGGCGGGGGGGGGGGGGGGCCTCGTTGCCCTTCTTCCGGCGTAGGCACGTCGGAGGCACGGTACTGGCACGTGGCACGGCACTTGTCCTCCTGCTGGGGTGTGGGGCACGCCACGTGGCCCTTGTCTTCGCCCTGCCCACGCTGCGTGCGCCCCCCCGGTGCCCCCCCCGCTGGAGAGGGGGGGCCGCTGCCCGCCCCTCCCTTCCTGCAACCCCCACCCTTGGGGGGGCGGTGGCATGTGGGGGGGGGGGGGGGCCTTGTCGTTTTCCTTCCGTTGCCCTCGCGTCGCTGGCACGAGGCGTGGCCCCCGTCCCTCCGCAGGGGGGGGGGGGGTTTGCCTCGCGGCTCCCTTCGTCGCCCCTTCTATCCTACGCCCGCACCCCCGGTGGTCCCCCCGCCGGGGCTTGCACGGCGCGCGCCCTCTACGGGCACGGTCGTGTGGCTCGTCCCGCACCCTCCCACCTCTGCCTCCCCACCCTGCCGCGTTGCCCTCGGCGGGGGGGGGGGGGCGCTTTCCGCCCCCCCCCTACCCGCATTCGCCCTCGGGGGGGCGGTGGTGTTGGGGGGGGGGGAGGGGCGCCCTTTTCGCCTTCCCTCCGTTGCACGCACGTCGCAGGCATGTCGTAGGCACAACACAACCACGGGGCGAGGCACTTGGCTGCTACGGGGGGGGGGGGGTTTCCCTCTGGGCTTTCCCGCCCTGCTCCATGATATAGGCCCCGCACTCCAGGATCACCAGCCGCTGTTGTCCCCTCGGCGGTAGTCGCCACGTCTCCGCATGGTGCTCAATGTCCCGTGCCTGCTCCCTCCTGTGCCCATACTTACTGGAGGAGGTACGTACCCGCGTGGATTCGGAAGATGAAGAAGTGCGGGCAGCGGGGAGGACTTACCGTACGCCTCGAAGGCTTCTTGCGCCATCCGCTGCCCTGGTCGAGCGGAGGGCCCCTGTTTCGGCACCCAACAGCCCGGGGGGGGCCGACCGCCCATCCTCGCCCTGGTGCCTGTGTATCCACTTCCGAGCGGCCTGATACCGGTGCCGTGGTATCACTCCGCTGGAAGTGGCGGCTACAAAGCGGCCGGGCGCTCTCGTCCCCCGGGCCTCTGCCACCCCCGAGCGCGATGGAGGCCCCTGAGGTCCTATGGCAGAGACGCGGGGAGGCTGTCGGGGGATTCATTTGTGGCATCCCCTGGCCACCTAGTTAATCCGTACAGCTCAATCTACGCCGCAGGGGGCCCACCGGTTGGCGCCGCTGGTGCCCGTCCCCTCTGCGTCACTCGTACTGCAACAGGCGCAGGGGGTCCAGTGGATGGCGCCACTGGCGCGTGTCCCCTCTGCGCCACTGGTGGGGTCATCGCACGGGAGGCCCTACGGATGGCGCCGCAGGTGCCTGTCCCCCCGTGTCGCTTCCTGCTTCCTGTCCTAGGCTTGACGGTCATGAGATGACGCATGGACGAGGTCAGAGTCGGTTTCAGGACTCGCACGGCGCACGGCACGACGTTTGGCAACTATCCCCTACCCAGCCCCCGCTGCTCCCTCCCTCGCCCTCTGTGCTCGCCTAACGCTGTGCATGCCCCTGTCTCCCTCGTCGCTCCCTCTCTCTGCTCTGGCTAGCGCGGGGCGAAGCAATTCGCGAAGCATCCCTCCCTCCTTGCCGCCCCCCTCTGCTCCCGTCCTCTGGCCTAGCCCTGCCCCTCGTGTGCGCGTCCCCCCTCGTCCTCCCTCGCTCCCTTTCCCTGGCCCTTGGGTCTTTGTGCCCCTGTCTCCTTGTCCTCGTCCTCGCTGTACCCTCCCTGCTACGCACCTCTCCTTTCCCTCTTCTCCTTGCCTCCTCCTGGCGCCCTGGCCTCTAGGCTTGTGGCTCGCTGGTCGCTCCGCACCCCCCTGCGGCCTTCGTCTCTCTTTGCCCGCCTTGCCTCCCCCTCCCTCCCCTGCCTTGTGTCCCCTCTACCTTTTGCTGGCCACCGTGTAGGCAAGTCGCACGCACGCACCTGTCCCTCATGGTACGTCTCTACGCTGCGCTCCGCCTTGTCTGGTGCCCCCGCGTACTGCGGGCGGCTCGCTCGGTTGTGGGGCACCTTTGTGCTTCTGCCCCACGCCCACCCCTTCATGCCGCCGTGGCACGCCCTCTTCCCTGCCCTGCCTTCTCTGCCCCTCCGCCCTCTGGCCAGCGCGAGCACATTGCGGAGCAATTCGCGTGGCAGCGCTCTCTCTTTGCCCCCACTCTCTGTCCTGGCCCCTTGGCCCTGTCCTGCCCCCTGTCTGCTCGCTCTCCCTCGTCCCCACGTGCCCCCCTTCCCAGGTCCCTTGGTCCCTGGCCCTCAGTGTCTCTGTCCTCGTCTTCTCTTTGCCCTCCCGGCATGCATTTCGCGCAGCAACACGCGAGGCACCCCTCCCACTCCCCCTTCACCATGCCGCTCCCTGGCGCCCTGGTTCTGTCTGCACCGCAGCCCGCGGCCCTCTACTCCCGGCCTACCTCCCCCTCCCTCCCCTGCCCTTGCCCCTCTCTTTTTGTCACCACGCTGGACACTTTGTAGGCATGTCGCACGCATGTCGCAGGTACGCTTCCGGCCCCTCCCTTCCTGCCCCGCCCTTTCCCCTCTCATCTCTACGCAGTACACTTCGCAGGACTGTGTAGGCATGTTGCATGCACGTCGCAGGCACGCACCTGGCCCTTGTTTTGTGACTCTACGCGGGGCGGACCGCTTCGAGGCAACGCGCCGCGGCGCCCCGCCTTGCCCAGTGCCCCCGCGCATTGCGGGCGGCTCGCTCGGCAGTGGGGCACCTTTGATCTTCCGCCCCACGCTCGCTCCTTCGTGCCGCCGTGGCACGCCCCCTGCCCTGCCCTGCCTTCTCTGCCCCTCTGCCCACCGGCCAGCACGAGCACAATGCGGAGTAATTCGCGTGGCGGCGCTCCCTCTTTGCCCCCTCTCTCTGCCCTGGCCCCTTGGCCCTGTCCTGCCCCCTGTCTGCTCGCCCTCCCTTGTCCACTCGTGCACCCTTTCTCAGGTCCCTCGGTCCCTGGCCCTCGGTGTCTCTGTCCCCGTCCTCCCTTTACCCTCCCGGCATACACTTCGCGGAGCAATACGCAAGGCACCCCTCCCACTCCCCCTTCCCCTTGCCGCTCCCTGGCGCCCTGGTTCCGTCCGCACCGGCCCGCAGCCTGCGGCCCTCTTCTCCCGCCCTACCTCCCCCTCCCTCCCCTGCCCTTTTCCTCCTCTACACTCCGCAGTTCACTTCGGAGGACACTTTGTTGGCATGTCGCAAGCATGTCGCAGGCACACACCCGGCCCCTCCCTCTCTGCCCTGCCCCGTCCCCTCTCTACACTACGCAGGACAGTCCGCATAACACTGTGTCGGCATTTCGCACGCATGTCGCAGGCACGCACCTGGCCTCTATTGGCGGCGTCGTCGGGAGGGCTGGCTCCACGCTGTGACCGCCCGCCGCTGCCGCAGCCCCCGCACGAGCCGCCGCCGCGGGCTGCCACTCCAAATGCCGCGGGGGGCGCGGCCCTGGTAGGCCGCGGCTGCCCCCCGGCCAGGGTTTCGCTGTACCCCCCGCGGCGCCTGGTCGCCGGGGGGGATCCATCACAAATATCTGCAAGACATCGAAAAAAAAATAGAGAATATATATATATATATATATATATATATATATATATATATATATATATATATATATATATATATATATATATATATATATATATATATACATATATATATATATATGTATATATATATATATATATATATATATACATATATATATATATATGTATGTATATATATATATATATATATATATATGTATATATATATATATATATATATATATATATAGATATATATATATATATATATATATATGTGTGTGTGTGTGTGGATGTATGTATGTGTGTGTGTGGATGTGTGTGTATGTATGCGTATATATATATACATATATATATATATATATATATATATATATATATATATATATATATATATATATATATATATATATATATATATATATATATATATATATATATATATATATATATATATATATATATATATATATATATATATATATATATATATATAGATGTACATACATGTATTTTTATATATATGTATATATCTCACTTGGAGGGAGTAGAAATTGAGTAGAAGGGAGTGGATATTCACTTGGAGGGAGTTGAAATTGAGGGGGAGTGAGTGGATGTGAGCACAGCGCTAAACGCGTTCAAAACAGCGAAGCAAAGGGCAACGCTCGCCAATCACACATCTGTCAGTAATTAATAATAAGTGACAGAGTGACCAGAAGGTAAAATTCGAACCGCTTGCGGTAATTAGAACAACAACATAAAATTCATACCTTTCTGTCAGTTGCGGTGGTTTTTTCAGTTACGCATGTCGCCTGTTCGTGCGCAGTCTTTCGCAGTGTGCTAGGGCCGCAGTCTGCATACCGTCACCGTCTGCATACCGTCACCGGATTAAGGGAAAACCCCGCTAACTTGGACTGAACCGCGACGCGCAGAGTTTTGAGATTTTCTCGAAATTTTTGGCAGATGAAAGGTTGAGACGCTGGGAATGTCTTTTTCAGGTGTCTGTTTACCAGGTGAGCTATCTGTAATGTCGTCGAGTCGTCGATTTCGCAGTGTAATTTGGTCAAACTTTCAGACACTTAGAGGACCACTTTTTACCCCAACCCCACTAACTTGGACTGAGTTGTATGTAGACGCATTTGAATAACTTTGTGCCACTGTTTGCGTTCGAAGTGGTGTTTTTTGCATTGGACAGCTTGCAGCTGTCTAGTCATGTCGAAAACGTGGTTTGAGTTGTCTTTTGGTTGGTCCTGTGTTGTACTTGTTGGGGGTTTGTTCCCTTAAAGTGAAACTTTGGTCATTGGTCATGTACTCTGAGCATGCCATGTCCTTGAGACATGATGGGTTGGATCTCGACAGGTCCCTTGTTTCGAGTTTAGAAGTTCGTTTTTGGGTGTTTGGCCACAGGGTGACGTACGTTTTATGGGTTTAACTCGCGGTTAGGGTCCCTTTCCATAGGTCACAAGTTCGTGGTTCGGCCGTTGGGGTGTTTGGACCAATTCTGCACATGTTGGTTGGGAGGGAGATGTGCAATTGTGAAGATTGTTTGCTTTTGCCACCAAAATGTGGCTTGCATCTGCCTGCACAAGGTAAGTCATGGTCATTCAACACGTTTCTAAGTGCTTTTGACGTTTACAACACAAGGCTGGCTTGGGGATGTGTTGTAATTGTAGCATTTGTTGGTTGCCTATCATCAAGGGTGGCAAATTGGTGTGGTACAATGTTGTAGTGACCAACTTTTGCTCCAACTTTTGTTGCAAAACCACTAGAAGCAGAGAGAATACACATTATTTGTTGACATACGTTGTGGGTTGTGGAGTGGTCTCACAGCACTTGTGGTGCTTTAGTGCTTGGGTGGCACACTATGCGGCGGTGTTGGGGTGCTACAAACCACCTCTAGGGGTGTCACTCCACGACCCCTCATAGAGTACAAGTTAGTGTCAACCTAACAAGTTAGTGTCAACCTATATTGGTTACCATTGCACTTCAATATCTCTGCATAATAGCTCACGGGGCTTCAAGCTCCAAGCTATCCTTTCCTTATGCACCCAAACACTTTTTATTGTAGGATATAGCTAGAGTTGGTACTCTAGGGTGCCACTTTTCTACCCCCCCACTCTTGTGGTAAGATGTACTCTTGTGGTAAGGTGTGATATGGGGTGTTCTTTTTGTGTTCAAGAGGTCTTTGTAGCACCAAAAGGCACCGGTGACCAAGGAAGGCTCACACTAAGGCCCACACAAAAGTCCTTGGAGGTCTTGGAGTGGCACACTTTGGGAACAACAAACCACCTCAAAAAGTGGCCACTCCGAGCTACACCAACGACTACAAACGAGTGCCAACCTTACTTGGTCACCATTTTTGTTTGATACCTTTCCTTGTTATGGAAAGGGGCGTCAATATGGAAAACAAGCTTTCCAAAGGTGCACACTATCCTTACTTTGTGTTGCCAAACACTTGTTGCCACCAAGAAGTAGCCATTCAAAAGAGGGTCACTTTTCTACCCCTCCACCCTTAGGCTAAGGTCTGACCATCCCTAGGGCCGTGACGGATAGGGTGTGTTCTTTTTGTGTTAAGAAGGTCTTCCGAACTCAAAAAAGTTCCAAGGAAAACTCACCTTTGGGGCAAAGTTTTGGCCCAAGCACCTCTTTGGCCCCTCCCTTCACCATTAGGCTCAATGATGGAAATGGGCCAATGATTGTGCACAATGTGACCGAAAGTGGTCAAGTTTGTAACTCAACCGAGGTGCCCGGGGGGCCCAGGGGCCGTCGACAACCTCGGCGCATGGCTGGGAAAAGCCAGCAGCCGCCGGCTTCGGCCGGTGGCTTGGTTTTTTTTAAAAAATTTCGTCGGAGGGACCAAATCCATAAACAATATTTTCGGGCGAAGTGGCAGGCGAACCAATGGTCCAATGGGTAAAGCCGGGTGCAATAGTTGCGGGAGGGAACACTGTGGCGGTTCGAGTCCCGCCATGTTCCCCTTTTTCCGTTTGGGGGGACTGGCGCGCAGTCAGATTTCGGCGCGCATCGGCGCGCGCCAGTCCAACAGGCGGGGTAATCTAAGTCGCGGGGTTTTCCCTTACTTCGCCAGGTGGGGGGCCTTCTGCGACAGACCCGGCGGCGAGCTGACCTTGGTCCAATGTTTCAAAACATCAGGCATGTTACCGATGGAGTCTACGGCACTTGCTGAGCAATGGGCACCGTTATCGATCAGAACTACTGAAGATCTAGAGTAAAACGAAATCGCCAGGGTACATTGCATGTCTGCTATTTCGAAAGACCCGCCTGCCAGTGCAGTGTCGATCCGCTGTCGGCTTTCGAGGCTCTGAGCCGCAATTCTCTGGATAAGGGCTTACCACTTGCGATCAGGGATAACACTTGCGCTGCGGATAACACTTAGAGGCATCTGCCGCACACGCTACTCAATTTCTGGGGTGAAAAACGTCGCACATGCACACAACATTTCCAAACCACCTCCTCTGACCGCATTGGAGGACCACTAATCATTGCCTTATTGTACTCATGAGAACGGACAACCAAATATTTTGTCGTATTAATCGGTGTCAAGTACGAACGCCACATTGGTAGTTAGCAGGTATGCGTAAGCAACGACTTATCACAAAATATTATGTGCATCACGAGAATAGTACACAAAGCATTACATACCTTTGAAGTAGCAATGGATTGGGTAGTACGGCACTCTAGCGACGCTCCTGATCCTAAATTTCCGGGCGAAGCAAAAGTGGGCAGTAACAATACCACGGAGCCTTCAAGCCCAGCCCATAACAATGACCAACACGTTGCACATTCGTTTGGTTAGGGAACGTTTCACAGCGCATTACTTTACTCATGTAAAATTGGGATGGGTGGGTGGTCGCAGTCCCTGCGATGAGTAACGGAGTAACGGGGAAGGGGGTTGGGGGGGGGGGGGCAGGCCCGGTAACGCGATGCGCTGCAGCAACGCGATTTCACCCAGGATTTGCCCAGTGAAGGATTTGCCCAACGTGATTTCATTGAATTATTGGTCCAAGAGATGAAACTCACTGAAACATGAAAGATGAAAGATTAGTGACGCATCCGCGTTACCGTTCCCCCATTTCTGCATTTGGTGTCGCATTTCATTCAAAGAATCCGCAATCATCGCCTTTGTTCTTTGGAATGAGTTTGTAGTACTAACCGAACCTGTGGGAGGTTTGTGGCATCGCGGCTGTGGGACCATCGGTGACCACAAGGTTTGTGCGTATTTCAATTTATTGGAATTTAGGCGGACAAAGGTGCCGAAATTTGGGTTTCGAAGGAGGAGGACCCCCCCCGCTACCTAGCCCCCCCCCCTCCCTTCTCCCCCTATTCCGATGCCACGAATAACAGCAACTAGGCAATGGCCATCAGGAATTACCAGCAACCATCCACAGGCCACTGCGATACATTTAAAATTTTTCATCTTTTGCCGAAACCTTTCAAGGAGTGGTTGTCAAGGAGGAGAGTAACCCCCCCCCTGCAACGGCACCGCGCTCATTTTCTGTCACGACTGTTAGAATGGCGCTGATGCTTCATACATTTTTTCGTGTAGTTGTTGCGATAGCATTGCATTGGTTGGTCAAGTGTTGTTACCCGGTAACATATTTCGGGGGGGGGTAGGGGGGATGGGGCTAGGTGTCAACGAGTAACAGGGACGAGTAACACGGAAGGGGGTGGGTTGGGGGTAGGCCTTCGTGTTACCTGAGTTACATAACACACTGTGAAACGATCCCTTACCATGATTCTCAATCAGTACTTGTGTGGTGCTGTCCAACGCCCCCTTGTTGGCACCAATGTAAGTGAAAAACCAACAATTGTTTTCTCCATGTGATGCAACTTCACTTTCAAACGCACCATTGTCCTGTTTTCGAGGTCCCATCTTTTTTCCAAAAACTATATTATTGGTGCAAATGCCTTGTATGTGGTCTCACCGGAGTTGTTGTACACATGCCACACACCGTACCTTAGTGTGTTGATGGAAGATGTGGTCAACGTGCTAGGGGGGGAAGTTGGCCAGAGAAGACATCTTCAAAGGTGCATAACAAATGGTCGTCTCCATCAACAATGGTACAATCTATCTTATTTTGGCTACAAGCATTCTAGCCACGCTACAAACTCATACAACTCAACATGGGAACCACGCGTACCATCAATTTCGGAGCATCTTGCCGCACTTGTCAGCACTACGGCGTGGGATGGGGCGCCAGGTGGTAGATTGCAGGCGATAATGCGTGATACCCCCCGCAAGGACCAGGGGCGAGTACGTGATTTTTTCCGCGATTACGACCACCTACCAGGTGTCATTGGGGAAGTGAAGTGCCTGCAGAGTGAGCCACCGCCGCACTTTCCTGCAGTACCCCTTATCCTGCTATCTAGGTTCAAAGACAACCTGTATATTGTGTGTCTCCACATTCCAGCGCATTTTATTACATAATCGTTCCCATTTGTCATTTATCGGCCTGAAAACTCGGCCCCCCAGGAGCGAAGCGAACGGGCCGAGTTTTCAAGCCGATAAATGTTAGATGGGTACAATTATTTAAAAGTGTTAGATAGAGAGGCGAGTTTTCAGGACGATAATCGTTAGATGAATATCAGCGGCATCTAGCCCCTAGCTCATTGTGGCAAGCCCCGAGTGAAACGTTGCAACCAAGGGGAGGAAACGGCAGGAAGCAAGCACGGGCAACAACACATGGGCGAATGCGTCACTGGCTTTGAGTATAAACTGCGTGATCACTGTACTTGTGGTGATGGGTACCGGTCTCTTTCAGTTGAAATTGAATGTGTGGCGTTCCCATAATGACATGGTTGCCAAGCAAAATGGATGGTCAATAGTCAAATTACTCGCGACAACAAGGACCCACACCATCGTCCACTTTCATGGTAGAAGTAGACAAGGTAGCATAAAAGCAAGACTCATGGTAAGGTGCATTGCACACTTTGCACTGAATGCGGGCACCACCACGCAAGGGTCGGCAAACAAAAATCTCGCATGAACACTTGGAGCACGTATTTTCCCGTGGCACATGCCTTGGAGGATACCGGGGGCGACGCATTCGCTTGAATGGTTGCGGTACATTGGAGAAATCCTGATTGACCGCGGCTCCCTCGGGTGCCGGTGGGGCCTCCCAAGTCGCGGTCCTATAAATTTCACGGGCATCTGGAGGGAGCGCTTGAGGGAGGGCTGCGTGAGAGGCCGTTTGTCATCATCCCACTCACTATCATCCTCATGTAAAGAGTGTGCGGAGTTCTCCTCCTCAAGGAGATCTACACACAGACCACTCAAAACTCCCAAGGATGAGTGAATACAAGCAGGTGAGGCATGCACATCTTTGCTCGGCGGTTCCACCCCCACAAGCACATACTCACGCAAAGATCCCAACGATTCACACAACGAGGACTGTGAATTACGAACTTCTTCGGCAAAAGGAGCAATTGCAGCCACAACCTCGGCATTGTTTTCAGCAATGCCGAGAGAAGTTCCTTCCAAAAGGAAGTCTCCGGCCCCTTGGCGTTAGATGACACAGTCTCATCTTAATTGAGTTTGCAACCTTGATAAGAATATCAAGGGCAGCACGATGGTACACCGCCAACGTTTTTGGGCAACACCCAAATATTTGGCTGCATCCGCCAAACTAACCTCCGAATTCGCTAGTTTTGTGAATACTGAAAATGAAATTGCAAAGGTGGCCCAAATGGTTCAACAACATTGTGGGTGGTGTTGCGTGCTTTTTTGGAATTTGGGGGATAATTTTTCCCATCTAACAGTTTTAGCAATTTTCAGGCCGATAAATGTTAGATGGACCGCGAGATTCATCTAACGATTATCGTCCTGAAAACTCGCCTCCATCTAACACTTTTAAAGTCCCTGGTGCGCGAGGCACTGTCTGTTTTGCTGCATCTGGTTTACGGCGTCAGAGTGAAGTGGGAGCCACACCATGCTGTAGCCACCTGGGGTGAAGGGAGCCTGAGGTTATCCGCACAGGGGTCGCTCGTACTCCTGCGAAAACCTTGCACTCTGTGCCTGAATGGCGACCCACTGAATGAGGAATGGTGTAAATGGGTCGACCGCTGGAGTCCACACTGTCGTCTTGTGTGGCGATCCCAGTTCCCTGGATTGTTGATTAAATGTCTATGGTATGCTCTGGACACACATTCATTCAGCCTGAATGTCAGGTCAGTGTTATGGGGAATAGGCTGCAAGGGATACCCCCGCAAGTGGTGGCTGGGGACCCTGCAACGGTTTTGGAACAAGTATGCTCTGCATGACGTGATCTACATGGCAGAGCTACCGCTTGGGTTCGCCAAGGTGCTTCTCGTGCAACACGGTGACCTAAAGGTGTTGTACACTTTCCTATCTATTTTTTCGGGCTGCACTTGATTTTGTGCGGGGAGGGGGCGGGCGCAGGAAGGCCATGGGGCCGGCGTGTGCTGCGCACACGCAACGGCCCTCTGGCCTTCCTGATTTCTCCTATTGGGCTTTGTAGGGCGGTTCTATGTGCATGCCGTGTGTGTACAATACCTGAGTTGGAGATAAGGTGAAACGAAAGTGAAAGGCTTAGTGGACACAAAGCGAGGCGTTTGCTCTTATGTTGTGTACCCTACAGCTAATGGCCGTGTGAGCAGTTTTATCCTTTGCGTGTTTGTGCCGTCTCCACCTATTTGACAACTAAGCACAGGCCGCCGGTTTTTGGGGATAGTTTGACCGACAGTAGGTAGCTTTGTGGATTGACAAATACCGTCGGTACATTCCTTGAGTTAATCCACAGTGCCCTAGTAAGGCACACACGGTGACAATTGTAGATGTGTTGCCTATACCCATGCAGTGTCACATTACCTGGGCTGCTTGATTAGAATGATGTTGCACTAGCCGTCCCCACTGTTGTGGTGCACTTTGTGCGCTATGGTGGGTCATTGCTGGAGTCAGGCGAATTGTGAGAAGTAGTTGTGCTGCAGAGTTGCGTTTGTGCACCTTTAGACACCACTCACACCGGAGTAGTGTCCCCCAACTACTACTCTTTTGTCTTGTAATGAATAAAGTCCCCTGCAAACGACCGTTTACGGCACGTGACGCGTGCCATGCTTCGCCGTTAGGAAGCTCCACTAGCCAAATCAGCAGAAGAGTAAACAAGGAGGTGGATAAGATTGTCAATGCAACTACTTGTGCTTTTCTTTTAACCAACTTGGATGGCCTGCAAGGCCCCGAAGAGACCATACATGCTCAATATTATGGCGACTCCTAGAATGGTAACAACACACCACGGCAGGCCACTTGGATGCCACTTGGATGAGGCGAAGACTCGCTTCGCGGTTGTAGTGAAGGCAAGGGCAAGGAAAAAGTTCCTCACGGTCCGCAACTTGCGGCCGCGGCAGACAGAGTTGCAGGCGCCTTCCTTTGTGGGCTTGGAGTGGGATGGGCAGCCACAGGTCATTCAGTATAACCGTGTTTTCGCTGAGCAAGTTTCGCATGAGTTAAGGCAGGACGGTTATTATTACGTGCATGAGAATGTGTACGAGGAGATGAATTCGTACGCGGCCTCATTTGAGTGCAGTGATGAGGATGGGGATGGGGATGGGGATGGGGATGGGGATGCGGAGCATGAGTATTAGACACACCCACCCTCATAATTATGGGCAAATGCTCTTTGATATGACAATGCAAACTCCACCCCTCTCGGCCTTTGCAAAGCCAGTTGCAATTTTCTTCTTCAGTATTTCGAACTTGGTTGCCCCTTGAACCACCGTCATAATTATGGGCAAATGCTCTTTGGTATGACAATGCAAACTCCACCCCTCTCGGCCTTTGCAAAGCCAGTTGCAATCTTCTTCTTCAGTATTTCGAACTTGGTTGCCCCTTGAACCATCGTCATAATTATGGGCAAATGCTCTTTGGTATGACAATGCAAACTCCACCCCTCTGGGCCTTTGCAAAGCCAGTTGCAATTTTCTTCTTCAGTATTTCGAACTTGGTTGCCCCTTGAACCATTCCAACATTCCAACATGTGGCCCGCTGTCTTGGGCTATCACGATGGGATATGGTGAGAAGTCATGGTCCATTTGCCTTTGTGATTGCACCTCCTATGCATGCATGTCCAATTGCATTGTGTTCCATCCGATTGAGTTGCTTGATATCCCTAGGAGCGCCCTACGGTAAGCGTTTGTTCAATATTTTTGTCCACACGGGGCCTCGGCGCAATTTACCCCCCAGCCGCGGCTAGCCGTGTCTAGGGGGGGGGGGGGGTCTCCCCCTATTCTCGACCCACCAGCCACCAGCCACCATGGCTAGTTTCACCCCATAGTTTACTCAACTGAATGTCGATTGCTACAGGGAAGACACAAGGCAATGGGGGGCTTTGGTGGCCCCACAATCCCATCAAGGGGTCCGAAGAAATTGAGGTCCATAACCCGACCTTTCTTCAATTCACGGCCATTTTGCAGCACTTTGTGAGGCGTTGTGTTGATGCCCGTGCTTGATGTAAATGGTGTAGGTGCACAAGCGATCTAGGACCATGCAACTTTGAACATTTCTCAAGTGAGGACCGGGTTCCACGAGACGAGCAGGCAAGGCCGGTAACTAAGCAGGACCCTGGGGCGCATGAGCATTAGTTGTTTGTGGCCAAATAGAACAATCGAAACAACCCCATGTGGGCAACCTTCGGTCATGATTCAGCAACCAACTTTGGTTGAATGGTTCAGGAAGGGTGAGCACCATAGCCCACCCAAGAAGCAAGGCCTAGGAAATCCGCCGCAATGCCCCTCTTTGCTGTTTGTGGCAAAGCTGTTTAAGGAGTACCGCGTTCTTTTCGATGGTGCCTTTTGTCCTCATCTGTCAGCTAGCTAGCTGTCGCCCACACGATGCAAAAATGTGTGCCTTCGCGCATGCTTGATCTCGCAATTGTTATTGACTGAAGAGTTTGTGCTGGTGCTGAGCGTGCTCTTGTGAGTTGGTTGATGCAGACAATGGGGAGGTAGATGAGCACAAAGGGACTGGAGTTGGGGACACGGGCAAGATTACGAGGTTTGACAAGGTGCCCCGGCGATGGACAAGCTCAGGCTGTTGCTAGCTGCCGCGGGCGAAGACGAAGAGGACAGTGGCGCAACACCGGAAAGCAGGCCAAGTTAGCTTGAAGAAGGCGGGGACGTCACCGGGGAAGGAAGAAGAGAAACTGTTTAAAAAGTATGCCCCGGCAGCAGAGCAGCTAAATTAGAGCTTGAATCCTTTTTACCACCTCCGTGGAAAGGGGGCGGCAAGTAAGCTTATTTTTGCTCAAGATGCTTTTGCATGGCGCTTTGGATTTGATTATTCAGCCCACTGGAACCCCAGAGCTCATAGGAACAACACCCACCCAGGCACCTTGTTTTGCGATCCAAGTGACACCGCCAACCGAGTGCGGGTGCACCGCAACCAAGTGCCACTGCCACTGCCAGTGTCAAACCAAAAAGCGACTGGCCTCTTGCCACCAACCAAAAAGGCAAAAGCAATGGGGGGTGGGGAGCAGACGGCAGACCGGCCAATCGCGATGTTGTAAAGTACAGTGTTTGATCACGCTGATTTCTCCCACAGTGCAGAGTTGCATGCCACTGTGGACAAGCGTTGCATTCCGTGTTCTCGTGTCGGTTGCAAGGAGCATGATGTTGTGGCGCAAGGGTCTTCTGTTGCACGTTCGCATGGGGGTAGGGGTGGGCTGGGATGGGTAATTGGTGCCTTGCCACATAGGGTTTGTTTCATGTGTTCATTTGGCATACCTCCATCATGCTCCAAGCTCAATATGCCATTGCAAAAGCGTCACGCAAGTAGTACAATGGTTTCGGGTTCCATTTGCTTCCATGGATGACAAATGTTCCCTAGAGACCTATGTTATTAATAAACCCAACATGTTTAATGTTTGGGTCAAAAATTGCTGCGGTAACCCAAAGTTGAACCTTTTGGGGGGGGGGGGGGGGGGCTCTACCCCCACGGGGTGTCTTACGGGATCGGGTGTCATTTTCGGCCGGGGGTTGGGGGGTGGGGTCTCACCTGCTTCCATGGAAAAAACATTAAAATGGTGCTCGGGTTTAATTTTTGATTTTAATTTGTCCTTTAATATTGAAATACTAAAAATTACAGTGTCGCCGACGTTAATATTAACCACTCAAATATTAACCCAATTTTCGAAAAATCAACCCTCCCTGAAAATCCGTACAAGCACACAAGAACACACCAAATACCTTCTCAATGACTTCCAGTATTCATTACTGGCTCCAATGCCAGTATTCCACCTACACCACACGTGGTACCACCTGTAGGTTACACCTTTTGAGACCCTGCTTTGGGATCCCACAATTGTTGGGTTGGGTCAGGGGTGGGGTTAGGAGTGGGGTTGTTTTGTGCCTTGGGGTTACTCAGGGGGTTGATTTTTGGGTTGGTCGGGGGGTTAGTCTTGGGGTCAGTCAGGCGGTTAGTCTTCGGGTCAGGCTGGCCTGAAGGGGGGGGTGGGTGGCTTTGCCCTTGCCCTGGCGAACACGGTCCAAGCGTTCTTGGGCACCTTGGGGGTCAGGGAAGAGGTGGCCACGGGGCACCTCGTAGAGCTGGGGGTCGTCTAGGTATTCCACCCCGACAACCCCCGCTTTCCTCCGGTGGACACCGGTGACGGTGCCCACCTCCACACCGGGGTACGGGACGTGGACTTTGGTGCCGACGAGCGCGTCGTCGGCACCACCCCCCCCCCCCCCCCGGCGGCGGGGGTGGCCTTTGTGGCCGGGGGGGGGGTTTCTTGTTTTGGGGGGGATGGATCCATCCGATGATTCATCGGACTCAAAATGCCATCTGGAGCTTTTGAATGATATGGTGGCTGGGGGTTCGGGGGGTGGTGGTTGGGCCTTGTCATGGGGGGGGGACTCCTCTTTCACCGCTTCCTCACCCTCCCCATCACCCCCCACCATCCCTGCCCATATCCCCTCATTGTCCGCCCCCATGTACCCCATCTGCCCTCACCCGGCCCACTCCCTAGCCCTGTACCTCCCCGTACCCACCCACACCTCCCAGCAGACCCTCCCCTGCTCCCAATCCCTCAACCCCCTCAAGATGGCCAACCCCAAGGGCAGGTTGGCCGCGACGAGGTGGTGCAGGTGCCTGAGTGGTACCTCATGCGCCGCATCGCGGTCGCGGCAGGACACGTGCACGGGCCGTGTGTCCGTAGCGTTGATCAATACGTCAATCACCTGCAATGAGAGGGGCAGGACAAAAGTTAATTTTTATGACGATTTTTTTGATTTTTCGAAGTTAATATTACCTCTTAATTTTCGTTTTTGCGCTGGCGATCGAAAAATTAAACGTGGACCTACAAAAATTAACCCAATAGCAAACAAGCACACATACCTCAAAACTAGTCGGCGCTCCTTTGGCCTGGACAGTTGCCATCGCTGTCCGATAGGGTATGGAGGCCGTTGGGGCCTCCACGGGCCTGCCATGACGTCGGCGGGCGCGGCGGGCGCGGCTGCGGCAGGGACGGCCGCCTTGACGAACGCGGTGGCGGTGTTTTGCGTGCCGCCCCCCCGACCCCTCGTACTGGTGTTGCGCGGCGGGGTCATATACGGGGTGCGGGAGGGGCAGTACAACGGTCCATTGGACCGCAAAGTTGGCCCCCTTCCCCCGCCGCCGACGGCGGCACAATCCCAGCGTGACCCAATGTTGGAGGGCCACGTGGAAATGTGCGGTCCCAAAGCGCACACCCTGGGTGGGACCCGCCGGTCGCCGCACAAGTTGAGCGAGCTCAACGACCGGACGCCGATATCCTCCGGCACTGGGCTGAGGGGCTCGCCGGGCAGAAGCCGCAAGGTCCACTCGCCCCCTTGCCGCCGCCCATGCCTTGTGCGAGCGCCATCAAACGCTCCTTGGGTTTCGTCGCCTTGTTGTACTTGGGGGGTTTACAATGGGTGATTCCTCGGTGAGGCGCCCTGTGGTGAGTCATTTGGACAAGGGTGTGGATTTTGGACTCATCATCCATAAGTCCCGCTTCATGGTTGAACACAAGGACCCCTTCGTTCTCAGGAACTACATCTTTGAGTTGTCGGAGGTAATTAAGTCCATGGGTTGCTAGATTTTTGATCCACCTCCATCTTGACGACGTTGACGTGGTGGTGTAGTCCGTCACGGCCCACGCCCAGCAGGGTGCGGGGACAACGACGACCCTCCATGTGGGTCAGGAGGAAGAGGAGGACGAATCAATGGGAGGAGGAAGGGGAGGAGGAGGTGGGGGGCGGGAGGGGAAAGGGCAAACCGAAGCATGAATTACGTACGGGCCAGGCGGTTGGCCAGCTGTTAAGTAAACATGTTTACCCGTTTATTTTTCAAAAAATGCCCTTTTTGGGGGGATAAAAGTTGTTTATTGACGTTTATTGGTGTTTATTGACGGGTCTGCATTCGTTGCTGGTGGTTTTTCTCCCCTTTGTGACGTATCCTAGGGGCATCTGTGCGCTTGTTCATCCTTGAGGGTATCAAACTTGGAATGTTGTGCAGGTGACGGTAGGTGGTTAGCATTGTGTGTCACCCAGCATGGTGCATCATAGTGGGAAGATCTTGCATGTGGGTTATGGCATAAATGGACACACGGATACACCATGTACACTCACTCATGTCATGCATTCATGTCATGTGCACAACGTGGGCTTGCTTGAGATTGGACCACTCAATGCATGCATGGTCCGTAGCAGCATTGATCTAAGCCTATGTACACAAGAAAGAAAATACCAGTCGAAACATTGTGTTTCTTTTTTCCATTTTTTTTAAAAAACACACAAATACACAAAACTAAACATTGAAGTAAAAATTCTCCTGCCCATTGGCCAAAAATCTCATGGCATGTGTTGAATTCATCTTGGGACAAACCCTATCACCCCTCACGATTAGTGTGCAAAAGGTATGAATTACACCTCGTAAGGGGAAGGGGAAGACGGATGCTTGGTTTCCCCAACCACTCACCCACAACACGCGCCGGGCATATATGCACCGGCGACCCACAAACCAAGCTCCCTATCCACTCCCTTTGCGCCACAAGGGAGTGGGAGTGTGAGTGGTATCGGGTCGCGACTCCCAACATTATCTCGGGATAAGGCGTGATTCTTTTTCCTTTTCGGGCAACACCTCCGCTTATTGGGGAGGCCGAGGAAGTGGTCATGGCGGAGCCCAGCGGGGCCTTGAATAGGGATCCGAACGATCTCGTGTTCACCATTGGGGACAAGTTGGGGGTGCACCACTTGCTCAAGCATGATTTTTGAGTCAAGCGGAGCTCAAGAGTTTGTTGGATGACCTTTTGAGGTTGCCTCTCATAGAGGAGTTGGGTATACGGACTCGTGCCCAGTGGCGCGCCCCCTCGAGTTGGGGATGCGGACTCCCACGCTTTGGTCTGGCCCCTCGAGTTGGGGATAAGGACTCCCACGCTTTGGTCCGGACCCTCGAGTTGGGGATACAGACTCCCACACTTTGGCGTGGCCCCTCAAGTTGGGGATACAGACTCCCACGCTTTGGCGTGGCCCCTCACGTTGGTGATGCGGACTCCCACACTTTGGTGTGGCCCCTTAAGTTGGGGAAGTTGCAAATGGGGCGGTTCCCCATCTCTACAAATGGCTATGTCGCGTTGTAGTTGATAATTTCCACGCTTCGGTGCTCCATAGGGTGTGTGCAAATGGCTAAGTTGCATCTGGGGCGGTTCTCCATCTCTGAAAATTTGGATGCTTGAGCTTGTGGAGTGGGCATGTATACCTACATGTTCAACGTGTTTCTTGCATGTCCGTTTCTCCTTCATGTTGCTTCAAAACACACGCAGTGTGATTGTGAGTGCAGAATGGTGTTACGGTCCGTCACGGATCAGGCTATTCAAGCACACCTACAAGGCAAGACCCACAACAAGCCAATGCACCCCTCGTAAGATTACCAATGCGATTACGGGCGTAAATTGGTGTGTGTGAAGGCATTCCAAATCAAGAAACATTGAGAATCTCCGGTGTATAGGGAGGCGGGCTTGCACATTCAATGCCAAAATTTCATGGTTGAAAGGGTGCAAGCCGTGCCGAGCAGTTTCGCTTTTGAGAAGGAGACCAATTCGCCTCTGGTTGTGGAAACAGATTCATGTGTTGGGCCAAAGATGAGATTATGGTTGAGGTCGATGACGCCGGGTTTGCTACACGTCCGGGATTTTGCCCGAAGGAACTCACATCAATATCATTTTACAAGTTGTATCCATTTGCGATACACACTCCCGGGGGGATCCCTAACTACCCGTCCCTCAGATGGTTGTCGGGTCACGACGTGGTGTTCTGTCTTGCGTGTGATGGCACAATGCGCTATGGGGAAAAGTGTTGCGAGCATTGCATGGAGTTGAAGGATCCGGAAGTATTGAAGAAGCTCTTTGAGTATGCCATCCATGCCACGCGTAGGAGTGATTATTTGCAATTGCGTGTGCAACAGCTGAGCGAACTGTTGCACAAAAAACGGGATCAATGTGACGACGCTTGCCTGGCTGTGCCAAATGCTCAGCGCAAAATTGTGTCGTTGCGCGGTGTTGCTAACACGGCCTGCAAATTGGTGATCGCGCTGTGCAACAAATATTTCTATCGTGTTCGCCCTTTTTTGGACCATGATGTGTCGCAAGGTCACAATGTTCCATGTTCCGTGGCCCTTTTGCAGCAATCTTTTACCCCACAACTGTTGCACAAGTACACGGAGCCGGAACGGGACCTTGCGTGTTCACACTGCGCTTGGTGGCTCCGAGGCTTTGCATACTTTTTGCAAGCCCAGATTTTCGCCCTCATCTCCGTTTTTCGAAACATTTCTTGAGGGTTGAAAACCCGTTCAATGTGCACCGGCCCTTGCACCGTGACAAGTACCGCACCTTGTTGGGGAGTATTTGGTCGGGTTGGAGCGATGCCCCATACGCGCTTTGAAGGACGAGGCCACCCTTCTACCTCAGCTATCCATGCCCCGGGACCATGTGGAAAATGGACTCTTCTTTGTTAGATGGTGTGATCGCTTGAAGGAGCGGATCCCATACATTGGCATTCAGAGTGTCATCAACGTCATGAAGCATATGTCAAACGGGGATTGGCGTTTCGCCTAGCATGTCTCCATTTGTGCTGTTGTGTGTCACATTTGTGAAACACATGCAATGGTGGTAATCAGTTTCAAATTGACGTGCATTTACGAATGAGGATGAGGCTTAGAGGTTCCGGGATGTTTTCCGTATGTGGGAACCTCGAGGCTGGGATTTGGGCCAATCGCCACATCGAACGGCAACGGTGATGCCCGCCGCATGAAGTGTTTCGCATCATTCGACCGGAGACCGGTCGACTTTTCTCCCCGTTTGCCTCTCTGTGACGTTGCTGTAACCCATTTCGGCGCCACCACCAACGTTGATTGCCGCTACCTCGACAAGCGTATTTGTGGTGTGCTGATTGGAGCCCATAACATAAAGGTTGGTGACGCCGTTATGTTCCACGACTCGCTCATGCATTCTGGGTTCCAAGGCAAAGTTTGTGGTGACCAAGAGCACACTCACTGCAAAGGACAAGCAGAACGTGCCGGCAGTTCTTCGGCTTTACCAGGTGCCGTGTTCATGTATACCCATTGTGGCGTCCCATACACTCAAAGTCTCACGTTTCCTTTTGTTGGTAGTTCATTCGGTGTGTGGCCGTTTCTTAGGTTGTTAATCGCATTGTGGCTGCTTCCACGGGGCTGGATTTGGACCCGTCGACCACTATGGCCACGCGCGACCTTGGGGCACTAACGTCATTCTTAGACGCCACATATCGCTACTACTCTGTGAACTCCCACATCTTGCCCAAGAAGCTACACTACTGTGCCAAGGCCCTTCACCTGCAATTGGCAATCTACCGTTGCAATGGTGCCGGGGGATCATGGACAAATTTGGTACCATTGATCACTTACATGCACCTCTTTGTCCCCTGTCCGCCCGAACCGGCTGGCTGAGAGTGTACAAGGTGCGTATTTGTGGTGGAGGCTGGCGTTGGATGTACTCCACCTTCAGTTGACAGCCTGCCCCTTTTTTTTGTGCTTGGCTTTGTGCATGTCTTGTTGTGCGCGCTGGTGCAAGCAACACATTTCGGGAAAGTACTTTGCCCAATACATGTGCACTTTCAATCCTTTGCCTATTTTTGTGCCCCATGTTGCGTTCCAAGGTGCCACATCTTGAATAGATGTTCGGTCCTGATGGGAAGACACCGCAGGAGGTCGGCTTTGAGTACACCAGGCCTGGTCCATAAGAACCCCCGGAGCACCACTCCCCATCCGTGGGGCCCCATGGGAAGGAGCCATGCAAGCCCTACAAACGCACGATTCCTCTGACGCGCGTGAGCCTGCCCTTTTGGCAGCACCAAGTAGTTGAAGGTTGGCGCCTCCCTTTGCTATTTTTCCTTGTGCATCCCTTGTTGTTCTCTTCTTCCCACCACCCCCTCTCGTTTATCAATTGCACCATGTCTTGGGTTTTCGATCCCGTCCTCCCCGACTTGGTGGACTTCTTGCCAGCGCGCATGTACCGGGATAATACACAGGTGGTGTCCATCTTATCGTTTGCCCACGCCCTCGAACACCCACAGTGTGGCATGTGAAATACTAAATACGGTGCTCTTTTTCCGCAGGAGATGCAGTGCCTATTGGCTGACGTCCACCTCCAAGGCAACCACTTCCCGGACTCCAAGCACTTCGTTTGTGAACGAGGAAACCAAGGTGCAGACGATGACACTGAGACTTTGCGCAGTGCCTCCCGCAACTGTGCGCTAACGGCTAACAATGTCCTCGGTTATGCACTTGCCGCTGTGCCGGGGTCGAGATCGCTACCGTTTGGCAGGGAAAGCACCCGCATTGGGTTCGTACTTCCTTTCATTGTGCCCGCCGCGCGACATGTCGCAAATTGCCTTCCTTCGTATCTCGAAATCCGTAGGGATTTCCCATTGGGATTTTTTCCCAAGTCGCCGGCGATAGCGGTTGCGTTTCGGAACTGTTGCTGCCGAAACGCGGAGGACAAGTTCTATGCGGAAAAAATATGCTCGGGATTTGTCCGGTGCCCGCTCGGGATCCTCCTCAGGGATCTTGGGCCGCGCGGGTTGCGTAATCCCTTGGGTTCTTGGGAAAAGTTACATATCTACCTGTTCTCAGCTGACCCCAAAACCATTAAAACCCCCACCACAAGACTTGCCCATTGTGCCCTTCCCACCACCATTCTCTTTTTCCACAGATCTTTTGTTGACTTGAGACGCCCTTAAGTGCCGGCCGCGTCCGATGAAGGTGCCTATTTGTACGGCACTGTAGGGATGGGAGGTACCCGAGCTGCAGCTCTTGGCTGATGCCCCTCCCTCTCCATGGGACAGCGACGGTGAGGAACACCTTTCAGAATTAGCTTCCGCGCCACCCAGTCGGACCCCCCCTCCCACACCTCCGTCCGGACCAATCTATTCCCTCCCACACAGCCAAATTCCCCCACCACGGTACTCCAGCTCGCCACCCACACCTACATCCATGCCACCCCAAATCTGTGCACCGTCTTACTCCACCCCACCACCGAAGATCATACAGGCGTATGCCGAAACACCCCCCCTCGCAAAGGCTACCGACCCCATCACCCCCCGCACAGAGCAGTGGCTCACCCAGTCCCTGGAGTCTCTGAATGGATACTTTGACATGGGGTGGGCAAGGTACCAATTCGCTATGCGGCGGAGGGGGCAAGTAGCGCTCTGGCAAGGTGGGCAGTGGGTTTACCGCTCTCAGTTTCTGGACCGTAGTCTAAAGAGGGCACGCCTCATCCTTGCCGCCTCGGCCCCCCGCCTCCGCCGCCTGCAACCCTCCCTTGCCCCACCACTCCCTCCGCCACCGGGTCAGACCACATCGTCTTGTGTGCTAACACACAAGCAGACTTCGATGTTGCCCTTGCGGGCTTCGCTGCTGCCAATCGTACCCCCACCCACCACCACCACCCCAACCCGCCCTTACCCCCGTGAGGCGGCGCCTTCGGTTGAGCCCGGATACGCGCACTTTGATTCAGATTGCCCGCCCCAAACCCAAACCACCGCATGCTTTCAGCCAACGGTACCAGCCCTATCAACATGCGCCGCAACACGTTGCACGCGGGCGCACCTATTTCCGTCGCTAGAGACTCACCCCTCGGGTAAGGTTCGTGCCCGCTTTTTCTGTAGTGTCTATAATGGAATCATGCCTGACTCATCTCTTCCTCTTTTGCCTGCACCTTTTCCAATTGCGTCCGCGAATGCGCCCGCGTATGCGCCCGCGACTGCACCCGTGGTACTCTCTGAGGTCGATGCAGATGTGGTCCAATCGGAGAAGCTATGAAAAATGCACGTACTCACCCATTTGCAAACCATCGTGGCCACTTACTCTGTTCAACACAAAGAGCGCGCGCACGTGGAGCCCAATCAATTTTGCGTCTGGCTCCAACATTTTTTTCCGGCGGACAACCGAGCCAAATCCAGAAACACAGTGTTCTACAGTGTGTTGGCAAAACGGTTCAAACTGGAGCTCAAGACGGCACGTCAATCGTTCAGCGATCTCACACCATCAAAGCAAGGGACTTCGCTCGGCACAACATACAGGCACCTAGAAATTGTCCCCTTCCCTATAGAGCACCGGACGCCTCCGAAAGAACGGATGGAGCAATCACCGGAGGCAGCTGAGGGGTACAAACCATGGCCGTTTCTCAAAGAGAACTGTAATCGGGAACTGCCAACACTCAACTGGACACCGGAGATGCTAAAGGGCTAGCTTGAGGAGTCGTCGTATGCTGTGAAGAAGCCGTGGACCGTGCGAAAAGTGCCGCCGTTCCCGCCACTATCCTTCGTGGCAAAACCGTACGAAACGCTCTGCGTGGTAGTAAACGACTTTTTTGGGGAAGATCCCGAGCCCCAGTGTCTGTCAGTGTTGCGCGCGCGGATCACCATCCTCCACATGCCCGACCACTCGGGGGAGGAAGGTGCAAGCAAGTGCTCCGACGAGGTCGAGTGTGGGACATACACGCCATACTTGACACCACCCGAGGGAAAATTTTTGGAACTGAATTTTAAACCCCAAGCATTACCATGTGTTGTTCCTCTCGATCTGTCACCTTGTCGTTATGATCTACAGTAGTACCCTGCAGTAACCGACAAGGAATGGCGCATCTGGCGCATGCTTCATGTGTTCCTCATGCACCTGGTCCTTGAATACAGTGAAGATGGTAGCAAAGAGACTCTGTATTGTCATGGGTTGGAACATGTTTTCCAACTTCCTCGGTTACCGATAGGATGTAAAGATGAGGCACGGGAGAGGGATCTTAGGCTTGGCAAGCGATTCGCCAACCTAACGTCCAGCGTTGCGGACAAAAGTATTGAAGAGACATTGGGCCATGAAATGTATGTGAAATTCCTTGGGAGCCGTGCCCCGTGTTGTGAAGTCCATTTGTGGTAGCCTGAGAGGCGCGGGGTTGTCTTGGTGCAGTGTGTGGTGAGTGCCTCCCCGGTGTGGAGGGCAGTGTTTGAGCGCTTCCTTGGAAAAGTGTTGCACGACAACACGTTCATGTGGCCACCCAGTCAATATATATCAGTACAGCCGTCTGCCGGCAATAAATGGATGTGTACTGCATCTGTGGCCGGTGTGGTGCTGAGCGGAGTGGGCAGCGGCGATGGACCCCTGCGACCATGGTAGAGATACGGCAGTGGCCCACATTGAACTATGCCAGTGTGAACCTTTTCCTAACCCAAAAGCAGCGGAAGGAATTGGCCAAAGAACGCCGGAAACGTAAGGCACTGAGAAGGACGTGTAGCACGAGATGGGAAGAGGAGACCAAGGTGATAGTTGTGTCAAATTGTGCCGAGGACTCAGCCGCGTCCTTTGATATTGGTCTTGTGTCAGATCCGGGCACGGTTCGGACGCAACCAATGCGTGTCGCCCAGCTGCACAGGCGCATTGTTGTAGATGCGAGTAATTCGTCAGACCCTGACACAGCAGTTTCTAATAGTTCCCGTAGTTCCTCCTCTGCTGCCAGTGAGTCAACCTCTCGTACCAACAGTGATGCTTCTTCGAGTACACCCACCCCCACCACCACCACCAGCAGTAGTGGTGAATCCCGTCGAACCGCCTGTGGAAAAGTTTCGCCGCCGTGGCACCCCAAGCAAACCAGCTATGAAGGTTGAGTGCATTGACGTGGATGACGCATCCTCACGCGCACCCCGTGCAACCTTACTTCGCGAAAGTGACCATTACCCAACCGTTTACATTAAGCGTTGACCGTTGATGACCTCTACCTCAAGAACCCGCTCCCTGAGGTCCCTGGCGGCTAGCGTATACCCAAACCGATGACACCCGCCCTGAACTGAGCTCGGGCACGGGGGGGACATCTCCTCGGTTCTGGTACGTGACCCCCCCCCCCCCCTGCCCTCCGGGCCCACTTAGTTGCCAAGGGTCAACAGCTACTGGCCATACATTTGGTGGCGCCAAAGGCGCCCGAAAATTTTTTTTCATTCCCCTTTCCCATTTTGTCCACTTTGCGCCCTAGCATTATCCTTGAACCCAACCTTGACTCTAATGCCCATCCCAACCCTGAGCCTACTCCTAACCCTACCCCCAAACCTTTCCCTTGACCCTAACCCTAATCAAGACTGAATATTGGGACCGAGCTGGTGTGGGAGGGAACATCAGCTATGATTCACACATTGATGGCTCTTGACAAAGTGAAATCAGCTTGCAAGTGAACCCCATCACGAGGAGGCCCACTTTCAAGGCTTTTTTGGACTTCTGAGGGGCCAAAATGCCCCCAAAATGGGGTCAAAACGGGCTTATTTCACCCGTTGGTGAACCCCAAATGGTCCAGGATGAGTTTTGGAAAAATGCGTTTTTGACCCATTTTTGACCCATTTTTGGTCCCAAAACAGCCCATTTTCAAGGCATTTTGGGATTTTCGGAGGACCAAAATGGGCCACCACAAGGTCAAAACGGCCCAAAAACACTTGTTTTAGCGTCGGACATGGTCTAGGATCATTTTTGAGAAAAGTCATCTTTTTGCCCCTGCTGGACCCCGTTGACCCATTTGGGCACCCACCTGTTTGGGCTTGAGCTTGCCGCTTGCCGCAGCCTAGTGGGCCTAGGTATTGGGGTCTAGGCGTCCGTTGGGGCAATTCTGTGGGGTGGAAACCACAAAAAGTGGGGGGTTGCGGGTAGAGTAGGTGCCCTCGGAATCACATTTTGAGCCATGTAGCCAAAGATATGGCCTATTCTTGGTTTGTGGCTGTCGGCATTTGGAGCTTCTGGGGGCCTTTTTGGGCCGATTCCGGGACATATCATGGAGTTAGAGGGCCGCAAAGGGCTAGTTGACACCGGAGGGTCAAGCTGCATGTGGAGTGTACCCACCGTTTCCCTTCGTTTGGCCTTTTGAATGTGTTCCAGGGCTTTTTTGGCCCAAAAATGGCTGTTTTGGCCCTAAACTGCAGTTTTTGAAACTGAGGTCCGCCACTTGCGAATCCCGTTCCCGGCCGCCACCGTCGAGTTTCTTGCTCAAACTTTGTGTGATTGTACTCCACACCCATAGGTATCATCCACCACAATTTCACCTAAATCTGAAGCACCACGACGGAGGTCTGATTTTCACCCATTTCGCGCGTGATGCTGCTTGCTCGCTGCTGCTTGCTGCTGCTGCTGCTAAACGTGGTAGGTCCACCCTAGACACTAAAAAGGGTTATAAAACCAAGACTGGTTCCACCAGCTCGGTGACCCTAGCCCTAACCCTAACCCTAGCCCTGCCCCTAGCCCTAGCTCTCACCCTAGGCTCCGGTTAGAATGAGTGTTGGGGTCCAAAATGGAGAGCAATAATGTGGCAAAAGCAGCCATGAACGAAATTTGGGGGATCTTGTGGAACCCAATTGCCATGGCTGGCATGGCCAAACCAATTGGCTGCAAAGGTTAGGGTTAGGTTTATGATGATGGTATGGTTTGATTGTGGGCAAGGGGATCAAAAGGGAGCGTGTGCCCCCCCCCCCCCCCCCACCTCACCACCCCAAATCGCCCCACTTGGACCCACCGGGACCTGAACCCGGTTACCCACGCATGGTCGGTGCAGTGCTCTTAGTAACCGTGCATGCAAAACGGGTTGTGCCGGTATCCACTGCCCCACAAATAGCGTCCCTTCCCCTTGTTACAAACCACAGACGTATATATAGAGAAGGGAAGGGAGGCAAGGGGCCGCCTCAAGCATCAGAATCATCCTCCCACTCGTCGCGTGCCCTCTTGCCAGTACTCTTGGGGCGAGCACGCTTCTTTGGCTGGGCTACTTGCGATCTTGTGACCCGGCAGGCTGGTGGCCCATCAGACATGGATTCCGATGGCACATAGTCACTAGTGCCAGACGGGGCACTACTGCTGGAGGATGCACTCGTATTGGAGGAGGCATTGGTGGTGGAGCTGCTGCTACTACTACTGCCACTACTACTACTATCCTGGTTTGGCTCAGAGAGAAGAGCAGGGAGAACGGTGGGTAGGGCCGGCGGTGCAGCATGCTTCGCCTTCGGTGGCAATGGGTGTCAAAGGCCTGCAACACTTTTGTTTTCTCCTCTTCGCTGCACCCGGCATATTCATGGGGCACACCGGGGTGCGCTTGTGCCATGTGGTGTGGCATGGCGTAGGTGCGATGCCATTTTCGGCAATCAAGCACCTTGCAGCGAACCAGCAGATTGGTGCTAGGGTTCGTCGCTGTTGGGGTGGCCGCGCTATTTAGCCGTAGCCGATGGTACCCGAGACTGCAATTGCTTCAATTTTCTTGCCGTGCACACTTGTGCTGCACATGCCATCTGTGTTGCTACACCACAGGCAAAACGCACATTTACCAGCACCTTCTTGGCCGGCCCACTAGTGGCCTCGCAAAAAGTGCCAAGCAATGTGCGACCGCATTGAAGCGTGCATGAAACATCGGCCGCAGTCCGGAAAAGGGTAGGGCATACGCTTTGCTGGTGCAGCGTTCCTCAGCTGCTCACGGTACTGAGCACAACCGTAGGCCACATACGGCACAAGTGGCACTGCCTTTGGCAAGGGGACGTGCATGAGGAAGCGCGAAAGCGGTTCAACGTCATTGTGCGAGAATTGCCACAACCTCTCCACCGTTGCAGTTGCGCAACAAAATGTGCATCAGTAGCACAAACAATGTGCACCTTTTGCAAGAAACACCCATTCCAATGGACAACCCAAGCATCGCCAGAAAAACTCAAAGGGCGTGAATTGCGAGTGGATTTCACAGGAGCTGCCTTCCAATTCCGCAATGCTGGGGAACGTTTGGCACCCTGCATGCATAACCTTCACCACTCAAAAAAAAACCGATGCTGCACTTCTTCTCATTGTAGTTCACAAGAGTGCAAAAAATATCAAACGGCTGGACATAGTCCTTTTTCTGGGGGGTGGTGAGGATAGCTTGTGGGGATGCTAGTTGTTGGTTGCGTAACCGACGATGATAATTTTGTGTTGCAGCTTGCAAGTCTAAATTCACGACAATGTTCAACAGCTGTTGAACGTGGATGCGACGACCCTCAGAAGCCACAAACAGCAATTGGTCAATGTCCTCGGCAGCTTGCAACAAACCATGATATTCACACGTGGTGTTGTTTGCCGGCGATTCACGTGCAATCTCCGAAGCGGGAACATCCGAATCCGAGGAATCTTCCGGCTCAAAGGCAAAATTAGAATCGGGGTCAGAAACGTAGCCATAGTCAGTTTCACAATCCAACTCGCGCATTGCACCATTGTCAATGCACACACCAAATGGGGACAACATGCCAACCCATTGTCATCCCACACCGAAAAACCACCTACCTCATAACGGAGTGGCGTTGGGACTTCGAGCAGCACTGCTTCAGCATCCTGCCGACCAGCCATCCAACGGAGATGTAGGTTAACATCCTTAACAAGACATGGGCCAGCCGTGCGCGAATTCAGGTTGTCTGCACATGTCGCTAAATCACTTTGCTTCGTATCTGCAAATCGCCGGGCATATTTTTTCTAAAATGCCTAGGGGCATGCTCAAATATGCCTAGAAAAACCAACCATGCTTGGGGATTTCCCGAGCGGGCACCGGATAAATCCCGGGCAATTTTTGGAGCGCCCATTGCAAAATTCGCCAGCAACGCGCATTACGTACGGCGCACCCCAAAACATCCAAAAACCCTTGGAATGTGCAAAAAACGCACGTGTCGGGCACCTCCGAACAGTTGGCTATGCGGCCCAGGTGCTGAAGTCCGACATTTGCACCGCCCGAGCCCACGGGGGGACGTCTCCTCGCTTTTATACGCGACCCCCCCCCCCAGTATAAGTGGGCCGAAGGCCCCCAGGGGGGGGGGGGGGGGGGGGGGGGGGCCTTCGTATAAGTGGGCCGAAGGCCCCCAGGGGGGGGGGGGGGGGGCTTCGGCCCACTTATACTGGGGGGGGGGGGTTCAGGGAGGGGCGATGGGGGGGGGGACGGTTGGGGGGAGAGAGAGCTGACCCAAGGCAGCCTAAGAGACATTCAATAGCCTATGGGCGAACTCAAGGCAACATGCAGTACTACTTTGGAAGTGCTGCAGTGCAGCAAAACAACCACAAGCTATGACCGGTCACAGTGCGTCTTGTTAGCTTTGTCTGTTTGCGCGCTTGGAGGTGCCCGGCGGAAAGGTGCTGGGTTTGGGTCAACGAAGGGGTGCCCCCCCCCCCCCCCTACAACCTCCAAACAGTCGCACACCCCTTGGGGTCACACATTGGCTGGCGGCGGCCCCCGTGCCCCGCGTCCTCCCCGCTTAGCACTGTTTTGGTATAAAGTGGTAGTGTGCAGGGTGCAGACTGTGCAGTGTGGTGTGCATTGCGCGGGCTGCTAGCACACCCACCAGCTCGTCCCAATACCTCGTCTTGATAGGGCAGGTGCATTGTTGATCATATCTTCCTGCAGCCATGCATGGTCAGTTGCCCGCAGCTGTGCGGTTGCTGCATATTTGACAGTTTACTTGGGTCCCTCTGCACCAAGAGACTCAACAGCCCCGACACCTGGGGTTTCTGGTTATACAGCCGTGTGCAGGTGTTGTGGGCTGTGCGAGGACGAAGGGGCGGGCTACATGGGGAAGAGCAAGGTAGTATTGTGCTCTGTACAAATCCTTAGCATTTGGGAGGCCTGTGCCCCTTCACCTCCTGAGACGCCCCCAGCCCCCCCCCCCCCGCCCCAGGTGCAAGATGCTGACAAGCATCTGCAGATATGTGAAGAATCGGGGCAGTCCCAATGCGTTTGGATGAGCTGTGTGTCATTGTGTGTGACTGGTGGCGATTGTTGCTGATTCCCCGTTAACCTGTGTGGCAGTGGCTGCGAGCTGTAAACTGCAATGTGTCGCTAGTGGGGTTGGTGGCGGACCAGCGGGGTGGATGACAATGCAGGACGGAGCACTGTGGCAGCCCCACGCAATTGGCGGTATGGACCAGAAAGAAGTCCGCGTAACGAGTACTAGACGCTTCTGCAACAGGGAAAGGCAAGGGACGTCAGAAGGTAATTGATAGGCAAGACTGGTGGCAAGACAGGGCTGATGACACCCTGAGTCCTGGGTACACCAGTACACCATCGACGCCCAGGCCCCGACAAATACGCCCAGCTGCGGATGGGGGACGCGGCAGTGTGGCAATGCTCGCTTCAGGACAAGAACTGAAGCACTTGCGTATGCTCACGGCCCTCTGAAAAATTGCCAGACTCCGCTACTGAGCCAAACTACGGCAAATTACTGGCAGACCGGCGTCGATTGACCATCAGCGACTGTTCAGTGCCAAGCGCTGTCAGGGAGCACCGACCGCCAACAATTCAACAGGCTTCCCCTCTCAAACAACTGCCATGCCCACGTGCCCCGCAGGCCCTGCACACGCCTGCAAGTCAACGTGATTACCGTGGCATCCAACTTCCAACGCCCACAATCACATGCTTTGGCTGTTTTGGCTTTTGCTGCTGCAGGCCCCCCAAGACAACTCCACAATGGCGGGCAGGGCGGCCAAGAACGCAGAGCCTGGGGCCAAGTATCAGTGCGAGCTCAGGGGGCAGGATCTGAACGTGCTGGAGGGGGATCTGGACTCGCTGTCGCTGAAGGTTTGGCCACTCTTGCCCTTTTACATTTTTGCCCCAAGATGCGACCCGCCCCCCCACTGGTCTACAGTGCATCAGGACTTACAGTCTGTAGTGTGCACGCCCGACAGGGTCACGATCATCCGCATGGCAATGATTCGTAGACCTGCCCAGAAGTTTGCCATGCCCCGAGGTGCATATGGTCAACTCCCATTCAATCACCGCCATCACCATCCCATACCCCATTCAACACGATGCACACAGGATGCGCCTCAGCACGTTCCCCAACGGTTCAATGGCTGGTCCGCCATGTTAGTCCGTCCCTGCTTCAGATGCACAGGACTGCATCATTCCTGTGAAGTCTGCCCGCCCCCCTCCTTGTCCTGATAATTTGCGCCTGAGAAAACTGGTGTGTGACTCACTCATCTCCGTCTGAGTTGTACTTATCACGCTGCACTTAAGTGTCTTGTCTGAAGAATGAGAAGTTCCCTTTGTGCCTTGTCAAGTCAGAAGCGACCAAAGGCAGGGCAATGGATGCCTAATCGAAAGATCAAGGACGCCGTACCAACACTCCAAAGCGGCGTCGAAGCGCGGTGGGCTATGCCCCATGTTCCGCAGGATGTTGTGTGGGGCACTGCCAGACAGGGCGACGGGTCTGGAGCCTGTTCTGACCCAGGGCCCCAGGGTGGCCCCAAAATGCCATAGGCCTCAACTGTAAGGTGGAGGTACAATGGTCCGCAGAAACCGCGGGTCAACGGAGTGTGTGAGGGGGAGTGGAGGTGACATGGGTCAAATCAAGTGACCAGCGAAGGACGTAGCATGGCCTAAAGGAGCTGACGGACGTACACTGTGAGCTCCAGTTTCAAAAGCTGTGATGCTCCGTCGTGCAGGGGCCAAAGGGTGGCCGCACCGTCCCTTTGGTGTATGCACGTGCGTAAGAGAGGCCCCACACGCCACCCTCTGAGCCTTGGCCTCCAGGGCGGCCATGCCCAAAGCCACACATCGGGGCCGAGGCCCATGCCCCGTTGTCATCAGGTCACAGCCGAACCAGAACAAGCACCCGTAACCGATGTTCCTCCGCGGTCCGGAGCGAAAAGGCCTGCTGATGGCGACGGGCCGAGAGCCCCGGCTGCCAAGTGCGCGCAGGTAAGCGAGAGCAAGGACGATGCGCAGCGCAGGGCCATCCGAGGGGTGCATGGGTTTAACATCGTGCGGAAGATCGACGATGGGGCCTACGGTGAGGTATTTGAGGCCAAAGATGGCGCCGGGGACAAGGTGGCCATCAAACGAATTGGCATGGCTACACAGCATACGATGCCGCAGGACGTGGTGCGCGAGATTGCCTCCCTCAGCAAGCTGCGCAGCCACCCCCTCGTCGTTGACCTGAAGGCGGTCTTTGTCCACAGTGATGACATCCACCTGGTGCGTGTGTTTCTGACCGTGTGTGTGTGCGTGTGTGTGTGTGGGTTGCAGTACACAACAAACCTCTGACGCCAGAACAGCGCAGGGCACAGTACAGGGCACAGTTCGAAAGGGCAGGGCAAGGGCAGACATCCGCCCTGTCCATAGGGAATGGCAGGGAGGTAGGTTGTGAGTTTCTCTTCCATCTTCGACTACCACATCCTACAACCTACGCAACCGACAGCAGCCACTAATGGCGATCACACCCTGCGATTTTGGCAGGCCTATTTTCTGTTGCGAGGCCCATAAAACGGCAAAATTTTGCCTCCCATGTCTGTCTGACCGCCTAGCCTACTAGAAGGGAGGGATGGAGCATGTGCTATTAGTGACTCAAAATGAGTCTTTGCGTTTCCTTCGGCAGTGCATTGCACACAATTACCATCTAGCACACTGACACGCGCTTAGCAGGTGAGGTGAGGCGAGTACCAATTTATGTAGGAAACCTCTTACAGGGCACACCTTGGATCAACCACAGCTTCATTGCTTGTTGAAATTAAATCAACCGCTGATGTATACCATTGCTGATCCGAATGCCCTCCGTGGCCGCTGCCTCTTTGGTGGGCCCCCCTCAAAAGGCCCCAGGTTCCAAAGGATCCAGCTACACCTTCGCTCTTCACTTAGCTCGCAACTAGGTTTTACCCCCCTCAAGGGGCCTTCAACCACTTTCAGTCTAGGTGTGGAGTTTCCCTGCACCCACCCATGCGATCATATAATGCAATCCACCAACACTCAGCAGTGGTGTAGCAAGGGTCATTGAGGGAGGAAATTTCCCATGCAACATTCTGGTTGAAATTGAGTGATTCAGTGAATGGTTCATGGCCTATGCGTTGGGCCAATTAACTGGATACTCCAAATATTCTTACCTGGGCCTACTAGGGCAAGGTTTGATAGTTAAATGCTATTATGAAGTAGGGTTTAACACATCACACAGTACACATCAGAACCTGAGCACAAATTGACAAGTGCACCCAACAGGTTGCTGAAACTGGCAATCATTGTTAAAACAAACTCAGAAATCGCGGCCAGTGAAGCGGCATTTTGTGGTGCTTTCAAAGTGATTTACATTTATGGTGACAAATCCCCATTTTGTGTGTTTGGGCGTTTTTTAGCACAGCACAGGGCACAGCACAGGGTACAGCACAAGGCAGGATGGTTCTCATCGCCTGCTGCATTGACAATCAGGTGTTGTCCTTCCACAACACAACGCTGCATGACGTTGCAGAGGACCTCCAGCTTGAGGATGTCCGGAACTACAGTTTCCAGCTTTTGTTGGCAGTGGATCACCTCTGGTCTTTGGGCATGCTGCACCGGGATCTCAAGCCTGAGAACATCCTAGTTGGAAAATATGGCATCCTCAAATTGGCTGATTTTGGTCACTCCAACTGCACCCGCACAATGTCCGCCGACCATGTGGGCACACGTGATTACAGGGCCCCAGAGCTCGTCTTTGGCAACGATCAATATGACGTGCGCTCCGAGATCTGGGCTGTGGCTTGCACTATGTACTTCCTGCACACAGGTGTGCAGGGCAATGAAGGGCTTGCAATGCACCGCACGGGTCTCATATGTGCAGTGGGAGGGAATGGGGTGGGTCGCACCTTTTGCTACCAGCTTCCCTCAAGAACGCACACCTAAGAGATGGTTGGACAGAGGGGGCACTGGAGTCTGTGACAGGGACCGCCGGCCCGCTGTCCTCCAGCAGCAACTGCTCGTAGTTACCAGATTTGGCGGCCTCTGAGTCCTCCATGCTCCGCCGGACCCCCCCCCCCCCCAGCAGTATGACCAACCTGACCAGGGACAGGACAGCACACCAAGCGATCCAGGAAGGGAGGGACGGGACGGTACCCTGGGAACGGCAGGCGAGGGCGTGAGTGTAAAGGGGCGGACACAGGTGCCCGATGAGGTGGGAAAGCGTGCCTGCACAGGGCTGTAAGCGGGAAAGCTGATGTGGTGCACGAGCCCTGTAATCGCACCATAGCCCTTGTGGCCCAACCAGCCCGATGTCCTTTGGGGATTAGCCAGCACACCAAACAGAAGTCCCTTTCACACTCTGCTGAAAGGGTTGTTTTGTGACCCCGCATTTCAGTCAGACGCCAAGCACCAAGCGATCCTTGAAGGCCTGGTCACCTCCTTGGAGGCACTGGAGAAGGAAAACACCAGATTACTACAGGGCAGCAGCAGCAACGGCACCGACAACAGCAACAGTGCAGCACCGGACCTACCAGAGCAACTGACCGAGTGTATCACTGTTCTTCAGGAATGATGCAAGGCACTCGAGCTGGATAATCAACCGTTGGTGAACAAATTATCACATCAACAGGCACTTCATAATGCTACGGAAAACATCAAAACAGCGGCCTGATATTGAGTGAGCCGATTACCCCTCTTTTTTCGCTTGGTCTGTCACCACAGTAAGGCACCGTTGAGTGGTGTAATCACGTCCGCCATCGAATTTCCTGTGTGGTGTTTTGTGTATGGTACACTGATGCACTCACTCCACACTGCAACCTGCCATTCTCTCTTTTTTTTAAAAGGGTGGATCACCGCTTGCCAGACCATTCATCGATTGAAGGCACCCAGGGTAGACAATATGCACCTTGCTTCCTATTAGTATAGACAGTGCTAGATTTCTTGTAATGCGTCACAACAACGCAATCATACAGCTCTTTGAATTCATGCTCACATTTTTTTTTGCACCAGCTCCCGCAAAACTCCAACTTAACCTTCTCATCAGGAACCAATGAAGCTGCCGTTGGTAGGTGGATACGTTACATTGGAAGATTCAAAGCGCCCCCGTTCCTCTTGGGTCCTCGTCTTGTCTCGCACACTCCTTTTGGCAGCTGTCTCGCTTTAAGATCTGTATGCTTTTTACATTGACACTCGGAAAGTGTAGAAATTGTTTGAATGGTTTGTCTCGTGACGAAAAAAAGACAAATTCGCGGAAGCCCTGTCATATCACCATGGTTACCGGAGGCAATCAGTACCACCTGCACGTACCGATCTGCTTCCACGTGCATCAGTACTGGGCTTAATCAAGGAACTGGACACCAATTAGAGTTGGCTGCCATATGACACCCTCGTGCATTTTGTACCCAATGATTGGCTGCCACTCACATTGGGGCAAAGATCTAGCAATATGGTAAAACAATCGCGATTGTAGTGGATTCAACTGAGTAAGTGCGGAATGATACTAATATTTCGGTTGCACCGAATGTTGCCTTGAGGTCACGGCTGTTCCTTGTTCCTTGTTCCTTGGGCTGTCTGTGCTTTGGGGAGGCCTTTACGACCTTCGTGACGTTCACAACTTTCGGGAGCTACAAATGGCAAATGCCCCCCTCACAGTACCGGTTGCTTTTGTGCTTCCTTTGCACTGGTGTAGGCGCAGGGCAGGGGTTGGGCGACCCACCCAAGAACTGGCAGTGGTGGTTCATGGTGCGGCAGTTGGGCGACCGACCCAAGAACCGGCGATGGTGGTGCATGGGCGGGGGCTGGGCGACCGACCCACCGTTCTTGGAACGGGCGGTGGTGAGACACGTTGCCATGCCAAAGACAACTATACCCTTCCGAGCGACATAGCGGTCAATGATGTAGCATGATCCTAGTGGAAGGAAAAATGTGTCCAAGGGGGTTTGTGGTCATCGTGGGTGAATCCCAAAAGGGCCGTGCAAGGAACCAGTGCAACCGCAGGAGCTTGGCAACAACAATGGGGCTCATGTACTCAACGTTGTCCTGTTCAGCGAGCATGAACAAGGTCCCAAGTTCCCCGGACTGTTATGTATGTCCTTTAAAAAGAATGGTGCCCAAGATGGGCTGGCAACATTGCAGAGAGAGAGAGAGAGACAGCACACGTCCTTAAGCTCTGCGGTTGGTCACACTTTGTGGTCCGTGCCGGGCAACCTAGGGCCTGCCAACCCCCCCCCCTTGGAAAAGTTGCAACGCGTCGGCATTCTCCACCACCGCCACATATTTCAAGAGATATTGAACTAGGGTGGTTTCCATGGACACACAACCGCATAAAGGTGCCGGAACACCATGTGCCATGGAGGCTCAGCGAAGTGTGCATGTGCTAACAAATGGCGTTCCACTTCCACCCCCTGCCCGTTCACCCAACGTTGCAAAGGTGGAAGGCTAGACTGCAATGCTGGTGGATAAACGCAAGTCACAGGGCGCAGTGCCTCGTTGATCGCGGAGAAACTGGGCGGTGCAATAGTGGGGTGACCAACGGGATGACGGGGTGTTACGTACGTTGTTGAAGTACAATAGTATCTAATGAGACGACGATCAACATGTGGCGGAGTGCCAGTCGTTTACAGCGATGAAGAGGCGGGCCAACATATTGCAGAGGGGCGAAGATAAGAAGGCTGAAGTGTTGTGTGAAGCACCACCAACCTCAAAACCCCATCACCGCCATACCTACGCGGCCGGATTCGCAGGTAGACTTGAGAGCCAAAATGCACATTTTATGCAAATCTCAAAAACCATTTTTTGCCCCTCCCCCCAAAATAATAGTGTTGTTTTTCGGTAAACGAGACACGGTTGTCCATCATGTTGTCTCAAAAACTTGTCATGTCTTCGTGACCGGGTTCACTTGTACTCCACTACATGTGGCTTTGAAAATTTAGTGTTTTGCTTTTTTGGTAGTTGTAGCTCCCAAAACATTGAGGCACCCTTTTAAAGGAGGTTGGTTTGGGTACCACTTTTTATGTAGGGCAGACCACATCTTGAATAACCCTTGCTCGACAACACCAAACGAAAGGTGAAGGTAGAATTCAAGCTCACGGCTGTCTTTTTGTTGGATATAATCCCCATGAGTTCATCTACTTCTGCACTCAACCCGGAGGTCAAACATCCATTGACAAAAGGCTTACGCACCCTCATCCCTCCCAACGGCGTCAAATAGTTCCTCCTTGGAAGCACATACATTTGAGCGGACGAACTTGCGGAAGGGAACCACATCCATTGACAAGACACCTGTTTGCGTGCAGCAGTGGTGAGATGCAAATATAAGATGCAAAGTGGTGTAGACAGACCTGGTGTCTACGGCTTGAATACTAGTCAGTAGTAATGCAGTCCTCTGTGTCAAGTAGTTGTGCAATGGACCAAAGGTCAAATGTACTCTAGCATAGTAGTCATGTAACAGTGCAGATAGTTGCTTGTGGACTCGGCAAGGGGCCCAATGTTGTGCCGCATTGTTCCCTTGCCAGGCTTGTACCGCGGTAGAAGCCAGCAAAAGGAAAATATGATGTGTTGAAATTTTGTAAGCTGCAGCCCCCAAACCAAGTAGGAAACTGTCCAGGTAGAAATGTCGACTAGGCATTGGCTGTACTACAAGAACATTGCATGTGTCTGCCCAAGTTGTTTTCTATTCCGCTGAATTTGATTTGCCATTTTTTGCGGTTTTCTCACTTCAAAAACTAGAAGGGGGAGGGGGGTGGTGTAGGGTGATACCATGGGGACGGCAAGGGATGATGTGGTCAACGAGTAACCAGAGTGTGGCATGAGGAGACTTAGTCCACCATGCCATGCATAGTAAGAGTGAATCTCCCACACAAAAAAGCCGCTTGCTTAACAGCAGCCTCAGCAAGTCACTACGTTCGCAACAATGTGACAACACGCCAGACATGAACGCGTTGGACATGGTCCCTTTCCGGGGTAAGTGGTTCCCATATCATGGGGATATGCACATTGGCAAAGTTTTTCACAATGTGTGCATTAGTGTTCATTAAGGTTGGCGCACTCTTCTAGGCCACGGCACACGGGCATGTGCAGCCGCTACATCGTCATTATGTGCAACCATGAACTGCTGCGGCAGCTACACACTGTGTGCCGCATTTGGATTGGTTGGAGATGCAAGCAAACGTCCACGGTGTACCCACAACCCACATTCAAGAGCACCTTTTGCCTGACTAGCTGCCCTCCCTATCGTGATGGCAGGCAACAACACATTAACCGCACGTGTTTGTGTGCCAGGAAAAGCGGGGGCGGAGGTTGCACCATTGTGGCAATCATTGTCGAACAGGACCGATTCTAACATGCCAAGTACACTTCACCCTATGTTGCTTGAACTGTAACCTAACCAGCCCGACCCTTCCTCTTTGTGGCTACATTTGGCGCCCATGAGAGCAACATTTTGGTTCATCTAGCCAAATGTGCACCGATTGGTCCATACGGCACAAGCAGTGCGGTACTATGGAATGGGCCTATGGAATATATTTGTGTAAAGATACACATCACATCCCGTGTACAAGGGTAATTTTTATGTGTGCCTGATGTGTGAAGCACACTGTTTTCAACAGACGGATTATCACGGCCTAGAGTGTTGACCGGCAGGGATGTGAAGGAAAGGGCAGATAAGTTGATTGATATTATATTGAATTTCTTTTGCCATTGTTCATGCTCATGCCACTACTAGAATACGCTTTAACGCTTTGATGAAAGCGTTGTTGATCCCATGCACACCTTGTGTATTATGTATGTGACACACATTTTTCTTAGTTTTTGTGAGTGAACTGATTCTAGCACACCCATAGATGTGCGGGTTATATGGGTCAATGTTCCTATTCCATATACTCCCTCGTTGTTCAAGCATAGGAAGTATGTACACATCTTTGATCTTTGGTACAATAGATACAAGGAGTTATGTGGTTCCACAATTGTTATGCACGAAATTTTAGGCCCGTACCTAGTATTGAGAAGTGGTCTCTGAATTGTACAAATCGTGCTATCCTACGTTTGGATAGACACATAGACATCCCATTCTCTTTTCCCAGCTTCGATGTGTTGAGGCAAACAATAGAATGTATTGCAAACCTTGTAGCTCACAGCCACAAAATTTTCGTGGGTGGTTGAAAGGCTTTGACGGATGACCCTATCAGGAAGTGGACGTGGTCACCCTCAATGCACGGGACGATCTCTGTAATGTGTATGTTGGCAACCATGACCTGTGCAATTTTTGGATTAGCATGCAATCTGCCACCCTGTGGGCAATCCGTGCGCTCACAAGGAAAACTAATCTGCACATGTTGATGACGTGATGCTAGGGGTCGCGACCATCTCCAGGAATGGCCAATGTATCTGCTCTTGTTGCGAACACATGCTTGGTTTGCTATGAATCATGTTCATTATGGCCAAGCATCGAGGCATGAAAGCAGCTCCATATCATTGTTGAATGAATCCATCTGTGTCATCCAGAGGTGCTTGAAAACTTCGTGGGGAGGACCTTTGTGGTGCAACACCTTGTTGAGACAGTCAGTTACCTGAACAAGGCGTCCTAATTTGCAAGGAGAGGCATTGAATGTTGCATGGCTCTGGCCCTAGTTTGTCAATGGGTGCTCCTACTTGCTAGCTTGACAAGAAGCACACCTGCTTAGGCGGCCCTAACCGAGCGCCTATTTCGGACCCTCTAAGACCCCGGATGTTAGTTTTCAAAATCGGAATTTAGGGGTGTGTCTTGTATGACGCGTTGCATGCTAGAGCCCTGTCAATGCTGTGAACATTGTTGTTTCTTTGTTTGCTGAGTACCGTGTTGCCTGCTATGTTGTGTTGTTCAGGTTGTTGTGAGCTTGTCGTTAATCGTAATGTGTGTAGTGTGTTTGTGTACATGTAAGCAGCAATAAACTATACAGTCTTCGCATCATGTATGTAGCCCGTGTCAAACAGTTAAACGAAAAAAGAATGAGGTTTGGCTCATTCTTTTGGCCGAACATGCAAATACAGCTTGGTATTTTGTATATCTTCCGAAAGAATGAGGCATGGATCATTCTTTCGACAAACTATCATTTTTTCACCCCTACATAGCACATATACATGTATGGGGATGTGATGTTGGTGTTGCCGCCTATTCTACAGGAGGATAGTTTTGACGGGCGCATGGGCTACCACAAGCTAGGGCAGGATTGTTTGTGGTTGGGTCATCTACACCAATGTGCATGGCCACCCCCCCCCCCCCCCGGTGCTTGCTTTTGTTGCTCTGTTATCTCTACAAGAGCCCTGTATTGGTTCTTTCCTAAGCCCCTTGCTTTTTTGTCCGCATGTTTTTTTCAAAACTATTTTCCGACAAAACAGGTATGCCCTACCCATGGTAGTGCAGTCTGGTGCAATATTTCTTTGTTATAAGAATGAGCTTTGGCTCATTATTGTACTCCAACTATGAATACGTACCACACAGAAACTAGGGCAAGGCCGGGCAAGGCCGGGCAAGGTCGGGCATAGCAGGTTTGGTAGGTTCGGCACGGCAGGGCACGGCAGGGCAGTGTAGGGCACGGCACGGCAGGAGAGGGCACAACAAGGCAGAGCATGGCAGGGCAAGGCAAGGCATGGCAGGGCAAGGCAGGGCAGGATACTTCATGGTAGTGCAGGGCATGGCATAGCAGGGCACGTGTGTCGGCATGCAGGGTAGGGCATGACATAGTAAGGCATGGTAGGGCAGGGCAGGGAAGGGCAGAGTGGTGCAGAGTAGGGTAGGGCAAGGCAAGACTAGCCCTGCAAAACACCCGCACGACAATTAGTACTACATAATAAGGTCATTGTTCCAACAAAGAAACAAAGGCATTCCTTTTGGAAGCCTTTTTTTGGGCCCAACCCACCACCAAAAATTTTGGGAAGTGTCATAAAGCCCAGTGTGATAAACGTTGGAAACGAGGGGGGGGGATTAGGGAAAGGGTGTTTTCAATTAGGAGGGATGTGGTGCCACAAGTCATGCAAGAAATGCCAAGATGGCATGTTGTTGAACCGTTTCCATGATTTTGCCCATGTATTTGTCAAGCCCCTGTTTTGGGTACATTACTTGTACATACATATGTGCTATGTGGGGGTGACCAATGATAGTTTGTCGACAGCATAAGCCGTGGCTCATTCTTTCGGAAAAAGTGCAAAATACCAGTCTGTATTTCCATGTTCGGCCAAAAGAATGAGCCAAACCTCATTCTTTTTTCGTTTCACTGTTTGACAAGGGCTATATACATGATGTGAAGACTGTATAGTTGAGTACTGCTTACATGTACACAAACACACTACACACATTACTATGACCGATCAGCTCACAACAACGTGAACAGCACAACATAGCATGCAGCACAGCAACACAACATAGCAAAACAAAGAAACAACAATGTTCACAGCATTGACAGGGCTCTAACATGCAACCAATCGTACAAAAATGCCCCCAAAATGCAAATTTTGAAGGCTGGGTCTGAATCAGGTGCATGCACCCTTAGGGGAGTTAGGGAAGTATGCACCCAAGCCCAACTCCAACTATCAAGGGCAACGCAAGGCAAGGCAGAGTAGGGCAGGGCACGTTAGGCAGGGTAGGCTAGGCTAGGGCAAGGTAGCGGAGAGGACGCATAGAAGAGCAGGAAGGGCAGAGCAAGGCAGCGCATGGGAAGGTAGGGCAAGGGCACGGCGCGGCAGGGCACGATAGGGCAATGAAGATCACGCTGGCAGAGCAGGGATGGCATGGTAGAGTGGGGCTGGCAGAGGGTGCCAGGCATGGTAGGGCACAGCAAGGTAGTGCAAGGCATGGCTGAGCGGGGCAGGGCAGGCCGGGGCAGGAGGCCTATGCACATGGGGTTTCATGATTCCAGAACAGTTCATCCCGTCATAGCTTCCTTTAGGGTATGTGTCCAACACGACTATCCTCCTATATCCTCCTATAGAAGAAAGAAAACCTGGAAAACGAAAAAAGAATGAGCTTTGGCTTATTATTCGACCCGAACCATAAAATACATAGGAGTAAATTCAACGGTCACACCGTGTACAACTCGTTTCTCACCAGCAACATTCCCGACGCAGCCCACAAAGGGGGCCGCCCCAGCCCTCAACTTCGCCTTACCACTTTCATCCTTTGCATCCTTATGTTGCTGTCTGTCTCGTACAATCTTTGGTCCAAACATAGAAATACAGCGTGGCAGTTGGGAGTTCTGCCAAAAGACTGAGCCATGGCTTTTCAAGCAATCATGAAATAACATGTGGTGTTTGTTGGTTTTTCTCCGAAAATGAGCCATGGCACATTCTTTTGAAGAACTATCACTTTTTAACCCCGCCATAGCGCATATGCATGTGCAGGGATGTCCTGTTGGCGCTAGTCATGTTGGCCTAGGACCTGGGCAATGGGAAGTGGCAACCTTCGAGGAGGTATGTAGCCTGCTACTGTTCGCTGCTAGCGCTAAGTCTGTCGTGCATTTTGGGAACACCTCGCTTCGGGCTTTGCTTACGTGGGGCCACTAGTTTGTCTACGCTGTTGTTTTCCATCTTGTGAGATGCTTTATCACCAACCTGGCTTACAATATGCGGCAAGGCACGCTGCTACATGGACCTATGCTTCTATGCTTGTGGCCCAATGGTACCTACTAGCTGGCATACGTGTCACATAGGTGAGCCAAGTCTGTGAATGGTACGAAACGTTTCGATGTTGCACATTGATTGCTTCCCAAGTCTCTTTGGTTTCCGCATTTTGCCATTTTCCGCCTTTTCCCATGGAACTATCCAATTCCCATTTTCCATGTCCAGTGTCCCTCTTTCCCTTTCCATTACATGTTCCCCACCCCCCAGCCACCTGTTTTATTGGCTAACCTCCCTATTTACCCCTTTTGCCATCTGCACCGTTGCCGGTTTTTTGTTTGTCCCTTTGTTTGGTGGCAAGGGACATCGAGCATTTCCTCGGATGTGTAGGTTACGGACCCATGCCACATCAAACTTCATTCAACAATTTTTATACACATACCCCCGGAGGTCTCCTATCCCACCGTGTAGAAGGTTGAATTTCTCGTTCATGATGTAGCCCCTGAGGTGCAAACGCTGACGAAGGCCTTGCGCAATTGATCCCAATCATGCCCTAAACCCCAATGCCATCCAAGCACACCTTTTTCTCAAAAACAAAATTCGTCTTGTAGTGCCCAGTTTCTTTTTTTTGAACAGTTGCATTACCCCGGACATGACACAATTCTCCGAAAAAACCGGGGCATAGCCCGCAGCATAATTTCGGAGTGGTGCCCATTTGCCAAATATGCCGACATGGATGTTGCTTCCTCGCACCCCCAAAGGTCCAAATGCCTAAGGTAGCTCAAAAAAGATGTTGTTGTATAATGAGCTATAAAATGGGCAACCAAAAGGGCCCCATTCCTAAGCCAGGCTTGCTACTACCTAGTATGTGGACACGAAGATAGACGATGGTTCGTTGGGTTCCCGAAGTTGGGGTTTCCCTCCGGTAAGATTTGTCGACACTTTGGATTTGAAGGACGTTCTACATCCCTCAAGCTGCCAGAGAAGGCCTAGTGGATTTTTTGGGTGGAAGAGGGGGGGGGGAGGGGGGCTATATGACATGTGTTCCTTGCATTTCCACTCGCAGTTGCCCCAGCCCACCCTACGCCTCTCGATGCTGGGGTGCCATACATGTCTTGCTTTTGATATGATGAAGCCCGCGAAGTCGAATCCTCGTGGCATGCTGATCCATGATGACACTCATAGGACCTTGCTTTGATGACTTCAATGGTGCATAGACCAAATTGTTCTCGGCCCATGCATTTTCGCCTAATGGCTTAACAAGGAGGTTGAGCCCTGTTAAGTTTTCATTTCCAATTCGCCCCCCATGGTTGTCCGTACAAATGCCGATCCCGTTGCCATTTGGAACATTTTTCTGCCGATCAAAGCCGTGTGCCATGTCCTTGTCTTATGAACTCGTTGGACATACCAGCAAAAGGGCTCTTGCCTATTTTCCCGAGCTGTGTGTTGTCCCATTTTTTGGTTTCTGTCTGTTAGAAAGCCTTTCGGACGTTTTGTGCAAAGATGCTTTGGTGAACTTCCGAGCAAAGATATATGGAATCTTCGGGATGAGAGGTGATGACAACAAAAATGCCGTGGATGTGAGCACCAACGTATCCCACGCATAGCAACAATACCTTGGAGCATCAGAAGACCCCTCTTGACGACTGGTTTGACATATAACCAGACCCCATAACCCACATGGGACAAACCACCGCCCGGGTACGGTTGACGAAATCGTACATGCCCTTTTTTTGCAACTTGTTACATTGCACACTCCAAAGTATGGCCGCATCGACCGCCGGCCACTTCAAGAAACGCCAGCAAAGGCATTTAAGGCACGGGGGGGTTCAAAAGTTGCCAAAACCACGACCGCGGTTGTGAACATACAAATCAGCATTTGGTGGGTCACGTAGTACACACAACAATGAATCCGGTGTAGTGTTTTGTACATTGTATATGGCACACAACATCACTGAAGAACCGTGCGCGTTGTAAGCTATCACCACAAACCATTCCCCATGTACTCGAAGTGACCCCCGGGCAATCATCGCAAGCTTTTTTGTCATTTGTGGACCGGTGAGGTTTTGAATCGGGATGCCTAGCAACACGTGGGGCATGGGCCATGAAACCAACACCATGCATTTGGCTAGGACGAACGGAGGCGGTGGCCCGCATCAGTCAATTGCAATGCACTGTGTGTATGGGGCCGTGGGTGCTCCTTAACGCATTTTTGTGGACCTCCCATTGTCTTGCTCCATAATGTTGCACCACATTATATGGCTCACCCAAGGGTGTCCTCACAACCAACTAAACCCCGGTCCCAATTAACACCACGGGCCCATTTTTATGTGTTGGTGCGCGATTTTACTTTTTGCATGATTTTATTGCGTGCTTTGGTGTGACGTGCATTCGTGTTTTCTTTCTTTCGTCGGTGCAAATTCTTTCCCAAGGTGAAGCGTCGCATTGCGTTTTACATTGTTCCACCACGAGGCACACTATTAGCACCCAATCCCACACCCAAAGTCACCTCAAAGCTCATTCCCACGCTAATGTCCGTCGCGGGTGTTCTTGGCGTGAGGTAAAATCTTGGAGGCTGTGGTGTATGGAACCGAGGTGTTTTGGGTTGTGTCCTGTGCTGTTGTGATCTGGGGGACCATGTCGTATGGGGCTGCCTTGTGTTGTCTTGTGTGGGGAAGCGGTGCTTGGACTTATGGTGATTGGGGCTGCGGTGTCCAAGGCTGTCGTTTGTGGGGTCTTGTTGTGTATGGTTCTAGGGTGTAGAATGGTAGTTAATTGGGATGTGCACCCTTTGCGTACCGCACTGATCAATGAAGATTCGCCCGTCAGTGCCTTTCGGCCTATTTTGCCGCTTGTTCCGTGTGTTTGTGCCCGTTTGTTGTGCTTAGTTCGCCAAACCTCACAAAAAATTGCCAATACGCGAAATTTAGTGCGACCAGTTGTAAACGGAATTTACATTCGCAAAGAATTGTTCAATTCGCGCGAGGATGGCGCGAATATGCGCTATCTTCATCGAGTTCGGCACACTTGTGTGCTTTCGTCCCCCTTGTGCGGCTCTGATTTTCTCTTGCTATTGCCCTCTCGCAACATGGGAGCCTTCCCGACTCACCCGCCGACACCCACACCCCCTTCCAAGCCCTCCCCTGCCAACTGCACATGGTGGAGGAGGCCACCTACACGGGGGGCCTGCTTGCGGGGGAGGTGGTGGTGTGCGTGAAGGGTTTGGACTCCTACCCCACCGTCATCTATATTGATTTGAGGGAACCCGACCGTTGGGCCGCCCTCGGCAAGAAGGGTGGGCAACAGAGCAATGAGAAGAAGCAATGTACTCCTACTATGGCGGCCCGTGACACCGCAGATCCCATGGCCGGCATGCAGCGTCGCGTCGAGTTTCGCAAGGCAGAGGACGTTCCTTCGAGCAGCGCTAGGGATTCCCCTCACGCCCCCTGCCCCGGCTGCCAGGCCACATTCTTAGCATTATTCGTGGCCTAGCCCGTTGCCAACTTGGTTGACGCCTGGTAACCGGCCGGCGCTCGCGCCATCACAGTCCCATATATCGCACGAAGCCGCCCCCCCCTACCTTGGAGGTAGGGGGGGGGTTGGGGGGGGGTGGGGGGGGGTAAGGGGGGGAGGTAAGGGGGGGTTGGGGGGGGTAGGGGGGGGGTAAGGGGGGGGAGGTATGGGGGGGGGAGGTAGGGGGGGGAGGTAGGGGGGGGAGGTAGGGGGGGGGGCGACTCCGCGGGTCCTAGGACGCCAACTACCCCCCCCCCCCCCAGGGGCCTCCGGCCGACAGTTAGTTGTCAAAGGTATGGGCCCAAGGAGCCAACGGGCGCCGAAGGCGCCCAATGGGGTTATGTAGCCACCTTGCCCACTTGTGGGCCCTTTTCTGATTCTGCCCCCCGCTCTGAGGCGGTGGGGATCCCCTAGGCGGCAGGGGTTATATAGCCACCTTGCCCCATCCTTGCCCACAAGTGAGCCAATTCTGATTCTGCCTCCCCGCTCTATAGCGGTGGCTATTTGGGCGTCTGGCCGTACTAGAGACCCATAATTTGATGTACTAGGGGCCCCTAGGGGCATCATGGTGACCCCCGGCGTAGGTTTTGACTTCTAATTTTGTTCCCTTTGTTGGGGACCCCCGAGAATGCAGGGGTGATGTAGCATTTTCGCCCTCTTTTGGGCCCCAACCGTCCGGTGCTAATGAGAAAACCGGGACAATCTTCGAATCCACGCTTTGTTGCGTGGTGCATGAGGGTGACCCCCGGCGTGGGTTTTCACTTCTGATTTTGTTCCCTCTGTTGGGGACCCCCGAGAATGCAGGGGTGATGTAGCATTTCCGCCCTCTTTTGGGCCCCAACCGTCCGGTGCTATTGAGGAAACCGGGACAATATTTGAATCCACGCTTTGTTGCGTGGTGCATCAGGGTGTCCCCCGGCGTAGGTTTTGACTTCTGATTTTGTTCCCTTTGTTGGGGACCCCCGAGAATGCAGGGGTGATGTAGCATTTCCGCCCTCTTTTGGGCCCCAACCATCATGGTGAGATGTAGCCAATTCGCCGAGACCGGCACTTGAAGATCCCTGCCTCGAGCTTTCATACCCCAGCTCCAGGAGGAGTCAATCAGGGGCTTGGAGATCCCTGCCTCGAGCTTTTCCGCGGCTCGAGAAGGAGGCATTCAGGTGCTTTCTTTCTTCTCTTCCTGTCTCATAGGCGTAGGCGTAGGCAGGGGTGACGTAGCCACCTTGCCCACAAGTGGGCCGATTCTGATTGTCGCGTCTGTGGCGTCGCGATTTTCCGCGTTTTCTTAGGTAAGTGCGGGGTTACAAGTGAGACCGGTTTACAGGGTTACAAGTGCAAGTTACAGGGCAAGGGCATCATGCAGCCTGTGCATTTGTGACCACGGCTTTTTCATCACCCATTCTACAGGATATTGTGCATCACCATGAATTACGATTCAGTCGAGGACGTGGTTGCAACATATGTTGCTCGCTATGCACAGCACTATAGGCAATTCTGGTCGCATCCTTGGCCCACAAGGCCCGTCAACGCACTGTTGGTAGACTTGCAGACCGTGAGGATTCAAGGCAACTTCGATGCATGTGTTCCGCGCCCTCAATCGCTTGCGTCAATGTGGCGTTTTGGAGTTGACATACCAGCCGCCGATGTATTTGTTGCCGTTCTGTGATGCCTGCCACGCGTGCGGTGGGAATCTGGAAGCAGCCCATGTTACCACCCTAGAAGTATTGGGGAATGCAGAGGTGCTCATTCCGCGTACCATGTAATCCGCTCTGCCAATGTTGTAAGTACCATATTGCGTTCCCGTTCTTCCTTAAGGGAGGCCGAAGGATATTCAACTTCTGAAGGGCACCTGTACTTCGTGCGACATAGACTACACCTACGATGGTTTCACCGTTGGTGGTAAATCCTAGCGACTCACCGAGGAACGGCCATACATGATGGTCACGAATAGGTGTGTGCAACGTCCGTTTTTGCGTCCATTTCCAAGATGTGTGCCTACAGTGCATAGCATCTGTGCAATATTTAGGTCCGTCTTGCGCAAGCGCGACATCGATGACACGGAAGTGAGGTTGACGCTGCAACATGCTAGCTTCCACACACAAGGTCTTGTGTTGGGGATACCGCCAAAGATTTTGAAGAAGGGTTTGTTCTTGCGTTGGGCCATGCGCTATCACCGAGAGCAGATGGTGCAGGACGTCATGCCCGATACGGATCTCCGGGATGACTCACTCTTTGAGATGTTGAACACCCGCATCCGTAGCAATGGAATGCCTTCGCGGCACCATAGGTGTGTGTTTACTACAGTGGTGTTACCCTTCGGTTTGGTGAGTGGACAACTACCATCTCTTGTTTGTGTCATGTGTAGGTGCACAACAGCGGGGCCCCAGCATGTGAGGCACATGAGTTTCAAGAAGGCTGGGGACAACCAAGTGGCATACCTTACTGCAGGTCTCCAGAGGTTTGAGGAGGTGGTGATTCTGGACGGGCACGAGAAGGTTTGCCGCCCTGTGTGTCAACATCAACGTGGTGAGCGGGGACTACATCCAACAACAGGCTTGAACATCCCTTTGCAATGCTCCCAATGGCCTCACAAGACTACTGGTTCTGCCTACTACCGTGAGCATAAACCTGTGGATCAACCGGTCGTTCCCAAACTTTTGGATGAGAGCGATGATGAAGAAGATGAGGTGATTGCCCTCCGTACGCGGTCCAAGCGCGCGCAGCCCCCAAGTCCAGCGTCAGCAACATCCTCACCCGCCCTAAAGCGAGTGGCCCTTGATCAGCCCGACGTGGACGGTATCGCGAAGCAGCTGCTTGCCACCGATTTGAAGGGGAAGGACGATCCTTTGTCCCCATCCAGTGCCGAATCTACGTCTTCCTGTGGTGCTCCTGTTGGTGCTGGAGGTGTGTGGCGGTAACCTAACGCCTTGGAAGCACTTCTCCGTTCCATGTTGCCATCATGTTACTCTTATCGTTGTAGGTGATCCAGCCGCGGAAAAAGAGGCCACTGTTGACGAAGGTGAATTGCACGGTGATGACGCGATGCCGGATGAGGCAGCAGCTCCTGCTTCCCTTCCTCCGGGCAGTGCCCCTAAGGCCGTGGCACAGAAGAAGGATAGCGAAGGTTCCTGCTTCGTCGTGTTCCTGCTCCGTAGATTCGCTGCCACTTTACGCATATCACGTTTTCTTTCGTCACATGGGTATGTTTCGTCTTTCTTCCCGACAAGTTGAGGCACCATGAAGTGGTAATGTCGGAGGGCGTCAGGAATCAGCTGAGGACCCTTAGTATTGAAGTTGCGGGTTTCAAGGAGTGGGATGCGGACAAAGAGGCGCAGGACTTCCAAAAGTTGCGGGAGCCACGCGCCGGTTTGTCTGTGGCGAACTACGACAAAGTTGTGACCTTCTTCTTGTTGCGCTTGCGTGGCAACGAACCCATCGCGGTCCGCCCGGTGATGAAGGGCATCTTCGGCAAGGGGCAAGTGAAGTGCCCAAGTACAGTGGGTGTGTACAACTACACATGCGTTGCGAACGGGCCTTTTGTTGGTCGCAATACATCTCTTCTTTACTTTCGTCCTTTCCTCCTTGCAACAGGTAAGGCCGTGCTGCTGCGCTTTCAGTATGAGGGGATGTTGCTGATGCTGACGAAGAAGTCCCCCATGGCACCGGTGCCTTCGCTGTGGATTGTGTTGTTGCCTGTGCGTGGCCCAACCCACATTATGCAGCACTATGGTGTGGAGCAAGTCGACTTGAACAGGCGCGTGCAGCTGGTGCCGCCGAAAAGTTTCTTGCTGCGGAACAAGACCGTGGAGAAGCAGCAGCCGAAGGTTAATTGGTGTTCCGGAGTAGTCAGTCGGCAGTGTAAGTACGTGTTGTCTACATCACCGTCTACTTGCATTCATCGCTCCCATGGTGCCATTGGCACATGGTGCCCATTGGTTACACACTGTATTTAAGTTTTCACATGTGTCCTCCGTTGTTTGAGTCCATCATATATGGCACCTTTTGCGTGGGCCGATATGCCGTGGTATTGTGTTCCTACTGCGGTGGCTTGTCGCTTGTCTTCTGCATTCTTTGGTGTGCCGCCATGCTTGGCACCCTGCGTCCATACTCGTTCTTCTGTTCATAGTCACGTGTTGACTTTGGCGCTGCATACGGTGCAGCAACACATTGGACTCGAGTCCTAGCAATCACTCACCATGGGTCGCAGTTCCTGTTTTGATTTCGTGGCTGTTGTGCTTGCATTGGTCTCCTCTTTGCAGATGGGGTGGAGGTGTTTGGGCGAGATGGGAGCCGTAGCAAAGAACGGTTAGGTGGTGCGTAGGAGTGAAGTTCTTTAAGGGGCCACAGGCAAGGCGGTACGCACAGAAGGCGGGGCGAACACAAGGCGGAACACACAAAAGGCGGTCTGTGGCCACCGCAGGAGTCTTGTTATTTAAGGGGCCACAGGCAAGGCGTTGCACACACAACGCGGTAAACACAAAAGGCGGTCTGTGGCCACCGCAAGAGTCATGTTAGTTAAGGGGCCTCAAGCAAGGCGGTGCACACACAAGGCGGAACACACAAAAGGCGGTCTGTAGCCACCGCAGGAGTCTTGTTATTTCAGGGGCCACAAGCAAGGCGGTGCACACACAAGGCGGTGCACACACAAGGCCGTAAACACAAAAGGCGGTCTGTGGCCACCGCAGGAGTCAGGTTATTTAAGGGGCCAAAGGGAAGGCGTTGCACACACAAGGCGGAACACACAAAAGGCGGTCTGTGGCCAATGCAGGAGTCTTGTTATTTAAGGGGCCACAGGCAAGGCGGTGCACACACAAGGCGGTGCACACACAAGGCGGATCACACCAAAGGCGGCCTGTGGCCACCGCAGGAGTCATGTTAGTTGAGGGGCCACAAGCAAGGCCGTGCACACGCAAGGCGGAACACACAAAAGGCGGCCTGTGGCCACCGCAGGAGTCTTGTTATTTAAGGGGCCACAGGCAAGGCGGTGCACACACAAGGCGTTGCACACCCAAGGCGGAACACACAAAAGGCGGTCTTTGGCCACCGCAGGAGTCTTGTTACTTAAGGGGCCACAGGCAAGGCGGTGCACACACAAGGCGGTGCACACACAAGGCGGATCACACCAAAGGCGGCCTGTGGCCACCGCAGGAGTCATGTTAGTTGAGGGGCCACAAGCAAGGCCGTGCACACGCAAGGCGGAACACACAAAAGGCGGCCTGTGGCCACCGCAGGAGTCTTGTTATTTAAGGGGCCACAGGCAAGGCGGTGCACACACAAGGCGTTGCACACCCAAGGCGGAACACACAAAAGGCGGTCTTTGGCCACCGCAGGAGTCTTGTTACTTAAGGGGCCACAGGCAAGGCGGTGCACACACAAGGCTGTGCACACAAAAGGCGGCCTGTGGCCACCGCAGGAGTCTTGTTATTTAAGGGGCCACAGGCAAGGGGGTGCACACACAAGGCGGTGCACACACAAGGCGGAACACACAAAAGGCGGTCTCTGGCCATCGCAGCAGTCTTGTTTTTTAAGGGGCCACAGGCAACGCGGTGCACACACAAGGCTGTGCAGCCAAAAGGCGGTCTACCAAGACAAGGGTGTGGGTGGGGTGGGGGGCGGGGGTTGCTCGGGAAGGGCGGGGGGGATGGGGGGTTGGTACTGGGGGGGGGCGGGGCAGGTAGGAGTGGCAACGTAGGGGGGGGAGGTAGGGTTGGGGGAGACGAAGTGGGGGGGGGGGAGGTAGGGAGGGGAAGAGGTAAGGGGGGGGGAGGTAGGGGGGAGGAAGGTAGCGGGGGGAGGTAGGGGGGGGAGGTAGGGGGGGGAGGTAGGGGGGGGGTAGGGGGGGGTTGGGGGGGGTAGTGGGGGGTAGAGGGGGGTAGGGGGGGGTTGGGGGGGGTTGGGGGGGGTAGGGGGGGTAGGGGGGGGGAGGTAGGGGGGGTGGTAGGGGGGGGCGACTTCGTGCATACTATCCACAGTCCTATCAATTTTGCGTATGTTGTCCCCCTTTGCCTGGAAGTTGGAGCTCCTGGGGCGCACATGTACCGGCGTCAAAATGATCTGGCCCGTGTCCGGCAGGTGTTGCACGGAGTACACTGCACCTACCTCCCGGGAGACGTCCCTTGTTTTATGTGGACTTGACTTAGAAAATCTTGCGAAGATGGCGAGAACATCGCGCGATACTCGCGAACTTCTCAAAGCCTCACATGAGAGTCATGGTGGCTGAATCACGCGCAACACGCACGATCCTCCCGACATTGTTCCAAATGTATTGTACAAGGGTTGCAATCTTCGCGACACTGTTCCTAATTGAATGTATAATGGCACTATAGTGAGTCTTAGCTCCCACTGCTGGCAGTCCAAGATCCCGCGGGGGGTTTTGGTATCAAAGAATTCGGGGTGCAACGAGCCTCCACCATGACCTCCGTGGGGTACTTGGAGGCCAAGTGTCATGGGTGGACATTGTCTTGGCATAGTCAGGGAGGACACTTTCCATAGTGTGCCCCCCGCTTGATTGCTCCGACGGCAAGAGACGCACTGTCGAATGCACTGCACACAGCGGGGCCTTGGTGGCCTCGGCTTCGCCTACCGCTAAACTTGCCCGCGAATTTCGCGTGAATTTCACATAATCAGACCTTCGAGTCGAATGTTGGGTACCAAGAATTTCATACAATTTTCGCACGAATGTCGCACGAATTTCACACCGATTTCACATGGCTAATGCACAACTCTCACATGCGAAGTTCACTTGCTAGAGCTCCACCCCAGCTCCATCCACGCTATGAGGCGCTTCGAGCCCCACACCCAACAGCACCCGGAGAAGGGGCCTATGCAGCAGGCTGGCAGCTCCAGTTAGTCCCATTTGGCATCCCAATCTAGCTCGGAGCCCCTGGCCGAGTCCGAACCGGAGCTTGGGTTGGATCGCTGGATCCATGTCATTCCATGTTCAATTTTGGCACCGGGACCACAGGGTACAACGGGCCCCAGTTTGGCAGGCCGTCTGTTTGCCCACACCAGCGATTGCTGTTGCCTCGGAACCCTGGTGACTCAGATTAAAGTCAATATGGTTAATTTTAATTTTTAATATATGAACCGGTTAACTTATTAATCTCGCAAATATTAACACGTTAACGTTCAATTTTTTTGATTGGGTCATTTGTACTCATTTTTCCATGCACATATGACGGCCAATAAGGGGTGTCACGTGGTATATTGTTGCACAATGGCATAGTACAGATGTTCCAATGTTGTGTTGGTGGGTGTCTTGGACACCCCCCCCTCCGGTTGCCCGCATTCCCCCCCACTCCACACTACCATGCTCCGTTGTATAGGTCTTGTTATGCCTTTCTCTTGGGACACCCTTACTAAGCTTAGCATGAGGCTTGTGCATTTGAGTGGGACCAAGAGTTTGCGGGACCCTTTGGTCTCCCAACTCCTTGGTGAGTGGGTGGCTTCATCTCCCTTGGCCTGGGCCCGATGGTCCGAGGCCACGGAGGTTGGCTACCCCTCCCTCATTCGTGACAAGCAAAAGGAGGCGGTGAAGCAATATGCCTCCCTCCTCTTCCCGGCCCCGGACCTCATCGGCCTACTCATGACCTTGAACGTCCCCAAGCTTGGCTTCCGGCACATGTCGGAGTATATGAGCCGCCGGGGGTCGGCCTACACGGCCGCAACCGGCCTCCTGTTCCCCAAGCCCATCCGCACTCGGGATACGTTCACGGACATGTGGAAGGAGCTGGTCACCCCCCTTGACCTACGGCCGCCCGTGTCCATCCCCGATCCCCACGGGAGTGGGCGCTCTTGGCTGCTCCTGTCATGGGCCCGGTACGTCCAATGACTTCCATCGGTAATGGACACCATCGATTGGAGGAGGCCCCTCACCTTCATTGTGCGTGAGGATGCGTACCCGTGCGCCGGTAGTAGCTGGAACCAACTCTCCATTGGGCTCCTCAACCACGGCGCACGGGGCCGCACACCTGCGTACTTGTGGGTGATAGGGATGGCGGTGTGCAGGTACAAGGACATGGCGGCACTAGCAACGATATGGGCCAACAACGTGAAGGTTTGTGGCCCATTCGTTGTTTGTTAATTTTTCCGTTAATTTCTCCAGATTGATATCTAGATTTCGGTTAATATTAACGCCTACTGAAAGTTTAACTTAATATTAATCTCGAGAAACTAATGCAAATATTAATCCATGTGCTTTTTGTAGGTATTGCAGTCCATACAAGATTGCAAGAACTTCTAGGGGGTGTCGCGCTGGGTGCCAAGCGGTTTGGTCATCAGGGGAGACCAACCCTTCGTGCAGCGCCTCATTGGTGTGTCCACCCCACCCATGGTGGGCTCAATTTACAATATGGGGGTGTGGGACAAGGTTGCGGCGGCATGGGTCAACGTGGCGACCCGGCGCACATTGGACCGTGAGCACGCGGCCCGCGTGCGCTACAAGGAGACCGGCCGTAGCTTGGAGAATGGGGGATGCATAGGGGAACCACACATTGTGGTTGGCCGTTGCGTGGTTTTCCAATGCATCCTCCATCGTTGCATAGCCATAGGCAGGCTGCAAGTGGCTTTCATCGAGACACGCCTCCTGGACCTCACCAAGGAGAACGCCGACGCCGTGCAACGGGTCCTCTACCGGGCCCGCACAGGTGTGAAGTCGGGTACGTTGACGGCACCCGACGGAGAGGAGGCCCGTGCGTTGTTCCTCGCGTGGGAGGAACTTGGTCCGTTGTTGGACTACATCCTGGAGGATTGTGAATGGCAAGCCGTCGTGGCCATCCGTGACCTCCTTCGGGAGTTGTACACAGACAAGCCGCCCCGCGGGGACCCACATGCGGCCGCGGTGGCGCGCGCCTACTGTGCACATTGTTGCAAGGAGGCGTGCCAATCAAACTACCTCCTTTGTTTGGAGGAGGATGTCACCGAGGCCGTCGCCAACGCACGCCGCTTGGGTGTTGGGTTGGGTGCTCTGTGCGCGGATGTTGTTGAGAGCCTGTACGCCATCCTTAAGCGCGCATACAATGACCACCCGGGCCGGTGGGGGGGTTGCCGGGGGCAACCGAACTAGAACGGGAGGCGGAGGTAGTTTTGCAAGTGTGGGAGTGATGGTTTTTAAAATTTGACCGCCGGTTGCGCAATTACGGGACCCCCAATACCGCCCCATGCACCATGGCCAACCTCATAGCCACCCGTAGCCCCTCGCCCTCCACCCTTGCTTCCCCTCCGCCAGCTTTGTTTTCGCCTTGCCATGGACGCGTCCGCAATGCACAAGATGTTGTGCGACATGTTGGCAGCCAACAATCGAACCCTGGTGTGGTTTGCTTGTGCACGCTTGCTTGCGTGTTCCGATTAAATAGTTGCGGGGAGTTTGTCAATATTTCGAGATTAATATTAATAGTCGCGTCCATTAATATTTACTATATTAATTAATCTTTTGGTCGAGAATATTGAATTCAAGAAATTAACTCGGGGGCTTAAAAATTAGAAAAGAATTAATTTTGTTTTTTCGCGTGTTCCTCTCCACAGATGGCCCAAGTGGAGGCACAACTGGCAGTAGCAGCTCTAGCACAAGCTTCAGCTGCTCCGCCAGCCCTGCCACCAGCCGTGGAAAGTCGCCCGCCGCCCGCTCGCCCATCCGAGGAGTCAAGCGACGACTCCTCAGATAGGCGAAAGAAGGAGAAGCAGGAGAAGAAGAAACAGAAGAGGCGGAAGAGGGAGAGGAGGGAGAGGGACTGGAGCCAAGGGCTGGGGGGGGGATACAGGCCAGCCGGGGGGGGGGGTTAAGGAAGAGGGGGAGGGGGAAGTGGTGGTGGACGAGGGGAACGTGGACGGGGAAGAGGGGGAGCAAGTTGAGGTTGTTGACCCCCCACTATGCGCCCCCCCCCCTCCCCTAGTGGCTCCTCAAAGCCCCAGGCCCCCAGTCCGCTACCACCCGGAAGGCGGGGGCGATCCCCTGGTCAGGCCAAGTGCTAGAGCGGCGCTGTGCGGGGGATAATTTGTTTTATCCTTTCCCGCGCATAGCCACATGACAATCATGTGGATTTTCCGGAGGTTAATCCGGTGTTTGATTCGCAGGAAGGAGGGGCAACATAGAGGCACCTGGGGTAAGGATGCCTCCAGGGGGGGCGGGTTTGGGTCTGCAAACCCTACCCTGGTGCCCCCCTCGCCCCCATGCCTGAGACCACCAGTGTGGGCAGCTTGCCGGCACTGAATTTGTTGTTTGACCCCCGCGCCATCCGTTTTCAAACGGCGCACTACCAGGTGCTGCTGCAGCACTGGACCCAGCTGGGCTGGGTCAAGCAGTGGCGGCAAGGCGAGGCCGTCGCGTTCGGGGTCGACTAAGGCACTGTCCTGGCCGTGCCCCGACCCATTTATGATCCGGGGCCTCAACCCTCATACGAGGGTCTCATCCCGATCTCCCGTAGCGCGAAGGCGGCCTCGGTGGCTGTGAACCTGGCCAAGCCGGCGGCCTAATCGGCCCCAACGGCCAGCGTGGCAGCCCCCGTTGAGGCCCCTACCGCAGCTTCTCACTTCCGAGATGCCATGGGGGCAGTGTAGGTAGCTGGCGCCAGTGCTACCTTTGAGGTATGGTGCCCGTTTGTTTTGCTTAAACTCTAGGTCGCCGGTATTAATTTCTCGAGATTGATATTTAATTTCTGAAGCGCCGGTCGAAATATGGAAAGTTAAAGGTGAATATTAATGTCCAAAAAATAAAAAAGTCGCTAGAAAAATTAATTTCACACTTCTGTTGTTTTTTTATTCCATGTCTGCAGTTAGCCGACGTCGTGGTCAACGCGACGCATGCTATGCCCATCCGGGTGGCCTGGCGAGACGCCGAGGGATCCCAGGAAATACCCCTAGGGTCCCTCCACCGCATGGTGGCCCGAGACCCACCCTTAGGCCTTGCTCTCTTGCGAGGTCTCCATGACTGGGAGACCTCGCGTGTGGTGAGAGGCGGTGGGGTTTGCACGGGGGGAGGATGAGGAGTTGCGGGGGAGCATCGAAGGGGGTGGGGTGAGCGACGGGGAGGAGGGGGGGAAGGGGGGGGGGGCGTCCTCCGCCACCGCGCCAACCCCCCCCCCCCAAGCGAAGCCGCAACCCAACCCCCGCCAGCCTGCTCAAAGAAACGAAGGTTCTCCTTCGAGTCCCGGTCGGAGAGTGACGACGCGGGAATCCCCCGTGGCAAAAAGCCCAAACCCCCCGCCTCCACCCCCACCGCACGGCCTACGAAGGCTTTCGCCGCCCCCAAGCTCACCAACCCCCCCAAGACCGCCACCGCCCACCCCCCCAACCCCGACCAAGACCGACACCCCCAAGGCGGGGGGTGCAACAGCCGAGAAGAAGGATGACCGTGCCGACGATCCGATTGTCGGGACGGTCGCCCGCGTCCCCTACCCCGCAGGGTTAGAGAAGGGCACTGTCCGCGCTGTCCATGGGCAGAAGCGTGGTGCCGTTTGCGTGGAATACCCGGGCGGCAACACCCTCTACGAGATGGCCTGGCACCTCCTCTTCCCCATCCCCGAGGAGGCCGAGCGGTACTGGGAAGAGGCCCGGTGGAGCAAGAAAAAGCCCCAATCCCCCGCCCCCACAAACGAAGAGACTAACCTCCCAAACCCGAACCCTACCACCGAACTCACTTCCCGCTAACCCCGCATCCGGACCCACGAAGACGTGGGACCCCATTACGGGGTCCCATGAGTGTGACGGCCCGCATAGGGACCCAATGGGCCACAATGGCCATGCAAAACATGCATGAACACACACATAATGCATTAGATGTTGTGTTGTGCCGTTGTTAGGAGGGTTAATATTTGGGGAATAGAGGTAATATTTGTGAGGTCGATATTAATGCTGGTGACTCATTGATTTTTCACTTTTCAAATATTAATCCAAAAATTAAAAACAAAAATTAAAGCCGAGGACCATTTTAACATATGGAAACAACCACATGGGTAGGACCCCCCCACCAACCCCCGGGGGAAAATGACACCCAAGCCCGTAAGGCAACCCATGGGGGTCATAAATTTCACGGCACACCCCGTAACCCCCCTTAAAAAATGCAAACTTGAGATTAACGTGTTAATTTTTGGCCAGATATTAACTATATTGGGTTTAATCTAGGTCACTAGGGAAGGCAAGTCTGCTTCGAAGGGCCTCAAAGTTAATTTTTGGTAGCTGCTTGGAGTTTGAATGTCACGACCCCACATGAGGGAGAAGGCGACGCCCCCCACACCATTAGGTTCCCCTGCGAGACCCCCCGCACCATTAGCTTCCCCTATCCCGTGACCATGAAGGAGGGTTTTGTGTCGGGGTAGGCGCCAGAGAATGAGGTTTTGATGGCTCCCTACTGCCTCAAGAGCGGCCACTAGAAATGCCGCCATCCACCGTCCGGGCGGGGAGGGGGGTTCTGCAACGGACTTGTGTGTTGCTCTTGAATACCATTAGGCACTTGGGGCCACGCAATGAGTACTAGCTGGACCTTGCATTGCGCCGCATGCTCCACCATGCGGCTCGTGAGATTCGGTCGGGCGCCGAGGGGAGGGAAGAAGAGGTGCAGGGGGATGACGACGCGAGGATGGGGTCATTAGCGTGGAGTCGCGCCACGAGCCGCAGCCAAGGCACACCCGGATAGCCAAGCAAAGTCCGCGGCGCAGCCAGCCTGGGTCCATAGGAAACCCCCGTGCACCCTGACATGCCCCATTGGGTGCAGCAGCACCAGCACTAGCACCAGCACCAGCACACCTAGCAGCGTGACAAGCGAACAGCTTGACTTCTTGCGAAGCGAGACAAAATACTTGCTATGGCGGCGCGGAGGGTGGCGGAGCGAAAGAGGGATGTGCTGCAGGGTTAGGTGGACGCCCTGAAGCAACAGCTTTTTGCCCGTCGTCGGCAGAAAGAGGAACATAGAAGCAGTAACACTAGCAGTATCAGCAGCCGCAGCACGAGCTGCAGCATGCGGGGCGCACCCCACCCACACACACCCACCAACCCCGTGGGGATTCATTTTTCGCTTCTGAGCATGCAGGCATGGATGGGGGCAACCGACCATCCGGGGGCAGCTGGCTGCAGCGGAGGGGTCCAGATACAGGGGACCACCGCTAACACGCCATTTGACACCGTTTTGCCGCACTTGGCGTCTATGTTGCATTCCCACGCGCGTGTCCACGCCCGCTACACCGTGGCATGTGTAACACTAGCGCCCACAGACCCCAATTTCAGGATGCCCCTGGAGCTAGCAAGCCCATGGGCAGCCACCCGAGGGGGTGAAGGCAGCAAGGCAGTAGGCAACATGGGCACAAGAAGCCAGGACCAATGAGGCCAGTTGCGATGCGAGGCACCATGCCTTTCACGTTCACTATGGTATCCATTTGTGTGAACAATTTTCGCGCGAAGTTGGGGCGAATTTCTCACGAAATTCGCACGAAATTCACAACCAAAACAGATTTATATGTGTGCTAGCATGTGGCCGTGAATGTGAACTTGCCGCAAATTTCGCGCAAAATTGGCACGAATTGATTGAACATTTTTCAATTTTGCTCCTGCAGCTTTTGCGCCATCGAATCATGATTCCAAGGGGTTGTGACGACTAGTACTCCTGCAGTGCAGACATCCAACCCTTTGTGATAGTGACCCGTGAGTCCACAATGCTTGGCTGAGGTCTACACATACTTGTGATTGACACAAAATAGAAGTATGGAAGGTACCATCAAAATCCCACAATTCTGGCACAACATGTGGTGTGTTCCATCACAAAGCAGCATGACTCAAGGCGTGCTACCGATTTTTGGGTGGCGTGCAAACGAGGCACAATTAAATGGATCGCTGGGGTCCTGGGTATGGGGGCCAACTTGGAACGGCTGTAGTACAAAGTAGCTTGACCTATTTGACACAACCGCCACAATATTTCTCCGAGTAGGTGAAAGAGACCAAAACTCGCGAGCAAGGCATCTACCCACCCCAATCCCTCCGGGCACTCACGTGCACTAGTGCCGGCTTTGGCCGACTCATGAAAAGACTGTGCACTGGTGAATGTTTTTTTTTTTGCACTTGCGGAGCCAATAAAAGTCGTTTCTCGCTTTCTGATGTCTCCAATGACCTATTGGTCTTCAATGGCCTTTATCCTCGGACGGTGAAATTGAGCACCACACATGTTCCAGTGCCTGACATAAGCTATGGAGTGTTATGTCACACACTTGACCTGGTCATTGGTGTGTTAGACACCTGACTTGTTTGTTGATGTGTGTGATACCTTGCAGTGTGCGTGACATTTGAAAGGATATTGTGTACAGTGTGCATAATTGAAGTCACATGTGCACGCACATTGTATGTGCGTGCGAATTGCACGTAGTAGGATTGTACGTGCATTGTACATCGATTCTTGCATGCATGCATCGTGGATCCAACTAAGGTGTATCCACCTCACCATCCTCTGCGCAAAGGGGCTGGGCCCAAGGTAACCCATTACTTCATTGGCTCTGGCAGCGTTCGGGCAATCGGTTGCCAATGACAACTCATTGCTAGTGAGGACGTCAATAGGTCCCACGTCAAGTACGCTGGTGATAGTGTAATGTGGTAGCCTCCGAGATTGCTGGCTTTGTGCAAGTTTAGGTAGGATAGCACCAAGGTTAGGAAGGGTCGCCGGTGTTAGGGCATAGGCCTCGAGGACAAGTATCCGCCCACCCCTCAAGGTGGATAGGATTGGGATCAACAAAGGGTGCACGCTGGTGCAGAAGGTTTCTACGACCACATTGTGTCTTGGACTATTGAGGCTTCTCCATACTTCCACACCCCATTCTTACCACGTCTCGTGCTCTAGGTACCGGAGTTTTTGCAGGGGAATGTAGGGTAGGGGCACGTTTTCTAGGCTGTGGACCCTCTCAGATACGATTTTGTGCTAGTTCCGTTGCATTTCGTGCTATAGATGCGCCATGTGTCAGACGTGTGACATGCACTCACTGTGGTGAGTGTTTTGGCTCTGGCGATCCAAGGTTTAGTGGTTGGTTCGATAGAGTGTGCCGATAGGGGCCATGGACTTCTCCATTGTACGGTAATGGGTAATGAGGTCCTTGTTGTCTTGGCTCCTAAACCCAATGTAGCGACGGGGTGGGCCTTGCTCTAGATGTCTTATGTGTGCAGAAAGCGCACCCGGACACAACAGGGCAAGACACGAGCCAAGTTTAGGTCGGCACCGCCAATTTAAGGTGACTAGTCTGTGTGCCACAACAATAATGATCGCGAAAGTGCTGCACAATCGTACCACGCATGTGGCTTTGGTTAGGAAGCCACCTCACTCCGCATAGCCTCAAGCTTTTCTTCCACGTATGCATATGCCGGGAGGGCATCATGTTAGTCTAATCAACTGAGTTATGCCAATGATATGTTATTCAAGTACAACTCTTTCCATGCATGTGTATGGACACCCCTAAGACAACCGGCTGCATTTGCAATTGTTGTTGTCACAAAAACCCGCATGGAGAAAGTTAAGACGCCACTGCAATTGCCTAACGCGGCATCCCGTTGGAAGGAGGTGAGGGGCATATTCAGTGATGAGTGCCCGAAACACGCAACCGGCAGAGGATCCTTTCACAGGCCGCCGTTTACTAGCCCACTTCCCACGGCCACCCCCGCAACGCGCCGCCGCACGTTATTCCCCGGCGGTGAGGGTGCAAGAAAGATAGCAAGGACCATCTATTCCATGAGAATGGGGTCAGGGGCACAAAGGACATAGATTGTATTCGGGTAGTTCTGGAAAGCCAAGAAACTCAAGGGCAACCCAACGTGGTCCGTTTGCATTGTACACCCTGAGAACAGCCATTTTGTCCCGTGCCACACTTCGAAAAGCAAAGCGTTTTTAGTCATGCCCTCTTTTTTTTTGTATGCGGTAGACATGCAACACACATCGTTTTCATACTTCTCCCATAAATGTCCACATTTGAAATTATTGGCAATATAATGTTAGGCGTTTGGCATGCCTGGGTGTGCCACAACAACTCATGCATGGTTTTTTTCCATGACCTCAGAAGGTCATCATGTGAGGTTACATTGTCCCTAGTGATGTCAAAGGTTTGCCATGGAGCCTTGAGGGAAACCGTCGTCCGGACGCTCAAGGGTGCACACACATGCTCCAGCTTCAGATTGAATTGTTACAATGCGTGGACATTGTTCTCTGACCTACGTGGCTGCATCTTGCAGCTATGGGCCGAGAATGTCGACATTGGCGATGAGGGTCACATGTGTGGCGTGCCCACAGAACCGAGTATGCAACGGCTCCATGATTGGAAGGATTGCAAATGCAGTTCCATTTATCCACCTGTCCCGTACCTCATTAGGGTTGCGTTTGCTCTTGTGCTGATTAAAGTTCTCAATCCACAGAATACAGAGGCAAGCTGCGGCTAATAACACTTTGTCTACTGCACTTGCCTGTGCGCGGTGACAATCACATGCTCCTCTTGGGCATCAACTATGCCCAGCCCCCGAAGGGCTTTGCGTTGCACCTTGGTTAGGTGCGTCAACGCCCGTGGGGCTTCAAGCCGCACACCGTGTGGCAGGGCTTACCTCTGGTATGACGTGTGCAAGGTCCACAGACAACTCTGGAAGTGCCCAATCTAGTGGTTGGAAATGTCAGCTATACCCAATGATTCGTGCAATCCAACCCATTTTTTACGGCAACCGTGGGTGCAATGCACATCAAGGAGGTGTTGCACAAATTTACGTGCCAATCCATTGTCCAGGGCATCTTTGATGAGATGCTATGTGGAACCGTAGAGTTTTTCAGTTTACTTTCCCATAACTGTTGAATGTATTCTGCCCACGCATAACGAGGCTTCACGGACACCGATTGACCAATGAAAAACCGAGCACTGCATGAGAATCATGACAGGTGTCTAACAAGTGCGTGACACAGCACGTTTCAGACGTGTGACACGTAGTGACACCAACTGGGCTAAATATGCGTATTGTGAAAACCCCATGAATTCAATCTTTGATTGCTGTGTGTTTGAAACATTTGAAGTGTGGTAGGAATCATTGAACAAGGCAATTTTGTGAAGCCGCCGAGGACAATCATTTTAAGGTCTATTCTCGCAAAGGCCGAAAGAACCCATGTTCAGCAAATTAATGGTTGTTTTTCTTTTTCCAGTAAGCTGCGGATAGCCAACTGCCACAAATTGCCGTGCCATTACATATTCACGCCAAGAAGTCCGCATGTGCAAGATTCTCTCTGGGTCATTTTTTCCCAGTATCTTGACATGTTACCTTTTGTTTTAATTCATGCTTTTCTTCTACTCCATTTTTGGAAGTGGATGCCTGTTGGACGAAGTTGAATGCTCTCTTCCAACATTCCGCAATCTTGTGGAAAGGCTTTGACTGTTTTTTGTGTCATTTGCACATCATTGTTGTTGGTGTTTCGGTCCTTTTTCTGTCCTTCCGGCCCGGTTCCTGTGACATTTGCCTCTTTTTCGCAATGGCAAGACCAATTTCTCTTGCAACGGAGCCTACTCATTCGATTGCTGGTGAAATGGCGAACCCCTTGGTTACTAGATTTTTCCCTCAAGATCCTAATGACCTGGAGGAGCAAAGAATGACCGTACCAAAAGCGGGACCCGAGAAGGTGATGCGAATGACTGTATGACAGTGAGGAGCTGGTGGAGGAACTTCACACTGGTGAAATTGCGGAGACCGGCACCCTAGCATCAAAGCGAGATGTGGCACCTTCGGATACGCATGATGCTCGTGCATGAGCCTCATGTCAGGCACTCATTGAGTCATAGAATTTGCCGGTACTCGATAACGATGACGATGACGATGTTGGAATCAGAGAAGACAATGTAGATGAGGTTGTTGTCAAGATGCTCAAAGGCGCTCCAAACACACCGACGATAGACATGATATCCTTGGTCATGCTTGATTGGGACAAGATTGATCCACACCACGTCAACAACGTCACCCTTGCCATGTACCATAGACAAGACCTTGGACCCGTAGACTTTTTGCTGAAGGACCGTGGAAGTATGTCTTACACTTTGTGTTTGTGTGAGACGTCTGACACATGAGTAATGATAATTTTTTGACACACACTTGACATGAATGATATTGTCATTGCCTTTTCTTCTAGCTGGATGGTGCGGGGTATTAGGAGCCCCACATTCTTTGGCAAGTTGTTTTTGATTTGGTAAACACCTTATCAACGAGCAACATCACAAACGTGATAAGCTTCATGATCGTTATGAATACGTCTTGGGGCGTATCTTGGCAGTGGACAGTAGCTTGGAGGACCGTGAGGCTGCAGTAGGGGCCCGTCAGCGTTCCCAACACAACACAAAGGAGCAGACTCTTTCATCTGGTGGGGAATCGCAATGGTGTTTGCCGAAAACAAAAGCAAGAGTATGGGATTGCTTTTCTGTCGACGAAAGACCTCTTTGCAGCAATGCTCCACAGTGGTTGGTCGATTGCGATCCATGGTTGAAAACTTCGGGCGGAGAAGAAAAAAGTTTGCGGGAAATGCACAAATTGACGATTTGGACTATGCAGATATCAAAATGGTGGTATGTGCTACTCATGCCGTGTTCTTTTTTGTCAGACTCCCAACATAACGTGTCCTTGTTTCACTCGTGGCATGGTCCATAACATTTTTTTACATTTCATAGAAGCGAGAGGTGAATAGGACATTTTGACCATTGGCACACTTTGTGGCCTGCAGTTGCGCTTCTTACACGTTCCTAATGAATGTGACGAACTTCAAGAAATCCACCGAGGTTGTACGGATTGCTAGATTCGGAGAGCACGCCAACCTTTTTCCGCCGAATGATTGTATGGAGTTTGTGGGCTGGATGGATGAAGTGGGAAGTGCAATCAACAATGAAATGAATGCAAAGATGAAGGGGATCAAGAATCTTAGATTTGCAAAATACCATGTGCTGCACCCAAAGAAAGAAGTCCCTGCTTCCAAAAGTATGACTGTGCAAGCTTTGCAAGCATGGTATAATCTCATGTCAGATGTCTCACACAATTCATTACTCTGTCTAACAAACACTGGATACATGCGTTGCCCTGGCCTAGAAGCTTGCCATGAAGACGCTGGCAATCGGACGTATTGATGTCCATGCTGATAAGTAAATGAGGCGCAACAATGTCTTCCCACCCATCAATAAGGTGCTGTTGTATGACTTTTTGAAGTGAAGTGGCATCAAGGATACTCGTGAAGAACTCATGGGAAGCACTACCAGAAAGCTAGCGGTTGCTGCATAACAATGTAGGGCACAAGGACAAAAGGATCAAAATTACGATGTAAACTCCTTCCGAATCAGAGCATAAGTAGCAAAGAGGGGCCGCAGAAGGATAGTGCGGTCTGCAATACAACGCTTCAATGATTTATCAACAAAAGTAATTGGAAAAAGACAGCAATTTGGCTATGTAGTGTGAAATTAGCACTTGATATGCCCTCTTTTGTGTGTAATGGCCTGTTTCGGAATTAGGGTCAGGTAGGTAGGGCCAAAAACAGGATATGGCTTCGCTAGCTTGGCCAAGCAACTAAATTCAGAATCAGTGACAACATAGGACCACAATAAGTAAATGAAACATTTGAGTCTCTAGGTCCTGAGGTGGGAGACCACTCGGCTTAACCTTTAAGGGGAAATGCATGAAGTGCCTACTTTTTTTTCGGTATATACCACCATGAAGGAAGAGACCTCCGCTCCATTGAGTGGTAGGGGTGACCTTCATGTGGGGGCCAGGGTTATTACCCTAGTTACCTTGAAAAATGTACTCAATGCTTCAAGAGAATAACGGGAGTGATGCAATGTTAGTCTTCTGTCACTTTCCAACGGAATGGATGGCGCTTGGCCGAGAAGAAGTACCCCACAAAAGACGTGGCTAGTGACTTTTTCTTACTCACTTGAATTGACAGGTCCCACACAAGGCATTTGCTGGATACAAGATCGAATTGCCGAGCGTTTGCATTCGGCTTGCGAAAAGCGCAATGTCCCAAAGCTCTACCCGGTCTGCTCACAATCTCAGCAAACAGACCACTGGCAACAAAAGATATTACTGGAACTGAATGAAATAAAACTGTTGACAACTTGACCGTTCAACGACAGGACTGACAAAAATTGGGACTCAACATCTAGCCTCGATTATGCTGGCGGATTCAGCATGTAGATCCTCTTTCACACGCACCTCAATAGCCTGGTTGACTAGCGGGATACATGGCATGCCCTTGTGATCGCGATGCATGCCACGGCTGCTAGACCGGCTAGTGGCCTTTGTCTGTGAGAGGAATGTTCCCCTAGTGATCTTTGGGTTTCACGAATATGCTCGGAAAGCTGCTCAGCAGCTGCAAGCCTTCGCCAATGATGTTGTGGTAGCGTATGGTATGTATTCCCCCCCGAAGACAACGAGGAAAATCTTACAATCCGAAGTCAACACTACTGATGATCCCGTATATGGTATTATGTCTCGCACTTCGAAGACTGTTGAGGCCCCGTACTACATTTCACAAAGGGTTGCTGGCATCCGCAATTCTGTGGTGACATTTCTGTGTGACAAGTTGGGTTCTGGTCCATTGGGTGAGGTGACTCCTCATTGGTGGACTGAAGACAATCCTCTTCATTCCGCAGGGAGGTTGTTGTGTTACCGACATTGGGTACTGTGTGGCTTCACTACTCCACTACATGCCACCTTTCCAAGTGGGGCTTCTGTGCCCCTGGTGCAGTGTGGTGCGCGGCGCCTCGAGAACGAGACGGATCATGACACCCACCACTGGTGGACCAATGAACCGCCTGATTTTGGTCACAGGCACCGTGTCTTGTATCAGCGTGTGACTCTCACTTCAGCATCTGTGGTGGCCCAGCCAACCACCGAGCAAAAGGCCGAGGTGATGCAGGATCAATGAAATGAAGTAGCAAGCCAAGAAGCGGAAGGCACATGAAAGTGAAGATCGCGAATGGGAACCGGAGCTCAAGAGCCAGAAGGTTGCGGGAGGCCGTGTCTCTGCAAGGTCCATGGATGAGAGGGCAAGGGATTGGGCAGCAAAAGAGGCAACACATGGTGCAGAGACCGATGCCAGAGACCGATGCAGATGCACAAGTTGCTGTTTAGGCCAAAAAGCAGGGTGTAGCACTAGCAACAAGATGTAGCATGTGCCTTTGTTGGTCCTATTAGCCAATCATCCGTGCAAGTTCCACATCCTCCAAGGGCAAAGGAAGGGGAACACTTGTGAAGGCTGCCCCCCCCCGTCACCTACTTGTGGTGAAACTGATTCTAGAAGCCAGGCGGGGCGAAGCGGACAAACTTCAGGCATCCCCAAGGCAAAGCCCAAGAAGAGTCCCGTACCCACCAAAGGGCTGGCAACGCCTTGGACGACTTGCCTTGAGTGCCTTTGTCTTCCATTGCCATGTCAGCTCTCTGACATGGATGTTGTGTCTGCATGTCAATGGTCTAATACAAAGATGGTTGAGTGCCTGTTAGGCTTCTGACATCGGACGTCCTGCATGTGTGTGCTACATTTGCCTTTGTGCATGTGCGTGATGTGTGTGCCTACACGTGCAAGTTGCACCTGCACGTTTCACATCGCCCAGTGTTCTTAAAATGGCCTCGTCTTCTTCGTCCTCCTATGCCATCCCCACGTCATCACCCGCGGTTGAGACTAAGCAACAGCCCCTTCTGCCATTCTTGGCTTTCGTTGGCCTAGACTACGCCATGAGCAGCAACCATGGGCATGAACAGCAACAACGGCAACCAGCATTGCAGAATAGGAAGAGGGCGCACACGCGATCTGCAGAGGGGCAAGCCAAGCTCGCCATCAAACGGATCAAGAGGTAGGAGGACTACTTCAAGAAGTGGCTGAGAGGGCGTTCGGGGCATCAAGATGTCAAGAAGGAGATATGCGAAGGAGGATTCAAACTCAAGATCAAAAACTCAAGGGCTGAGGTAGATGTGTTCTTGGCAGCAACAGCAGACGGCTCGGCCAAGAGGTTGAAGACTGACTGGGACTGGGACCGCCATCCTATGAGGGAGATCTAGAAGAAGCCAAGTGAAACCCATGCCTTTCGCCGACAAGCCAACCTCACTCCCCGCTACCACAATAGCCAAAAAAATACAATCTTCATGTCCCTGAGCCAACAATGAGGAACCCCCGACTACCACTTCTACCTGGGGATCCATGGGTCGGCAGAGTTGGCTGATCGTGTGGCCAAGATGTTCGACACGTGAGATTCAACATGGCCCTATGTGACCTTCTAACCATTCTGTTCGTTGTCTTGTCATTTGTTTTGTCAAGTGTGTGACATGAAAAGAGTGTTGTGAATTGCATGTCCCAGTTAGACGTGCCTGCCTGCATGCTAGTGTCCGGCGTGCAATGGCACTTTACGGGGGGGGGGGTTGCCTTAAGGCAAACTGGTGTGTTAGACACTTGACATGACTCTTTAACTACATTGTGTGAAGACGGTATCTGATTTTCATTTTCTTTTATTTAAACTAATCTGATTTTTCTGTGCCGGCCGTCTGACACAATCGTCTTTGCGGGTCCGTTGTCCAACCGTTGAGTAGTCCACTGGACTTCAATTTATCAAATTTCAGCTTGTTCGCAGACAATATTGTGAATGGGAAGCACAATCTGATGCCAATGGACCTGTGGAGGTTGTTCAGGGTGAACAATGCTGAGTTGTGTTCTATGTTGTATTGTGCCGATATGTATCATAATTGGTATACATATTCACAACACATACTTGCGCTTTTGATCTATTATTGTCCAAAGGCACTTGCAGCTGTGCCCGTGCCTGTGTTGCCCTTGTCCCTGTACCACATGCGCTTCTGTGTAGGATTCGGTTCTTTCACTACTCATCAAACAGGCAGCTCGCAGAGAGGATGAACAATATGCAGTATGTCGGATGTCTTACATCTGATGTTTGTGTCAGACCTGTGACATGAATGGGTAATATGTCACAGCACAATGCTCTGGAACAAAAAGTTCCAGGCCACACAAATTTGTGCATAGTGAAAACCATCAACTTTGGATGCCACATTTTTTTAGAGAAAACAAGTATTGGTGTAAAAAAAAACAAAAAAAGTTTTCATGTCGGATGGCACTTTTCACACCCCACCACAGCTTTGAACCCCCAAGGAGAAGGCACAAGATATGTGGACATTGCCGAGATTTGGGTTTCCGAGACGGCCGGCGTTAGGTAGCCACTTGGGATTTTGATCACCGCGCTAAGCACTAGGGAACGCCGAGAAGGCAACAGCCCTTATGTAGCAGCAACTTTGACCAAATTTAGGCCAATCCTGAATTTCAATCGGCAATGAGCGCCGAGGACACCCGAGAAGGTGAGGGTTATGTAGCCACTTTTGATTTTCACCCGGTGCTGAGCATTGAGGACTCCGAAAAAGACAAAGGGATGTGTAGCCATTTTCCCCATTTTTGGGCTGCAAGGGTTCAGTGGCTACTTGTAATCTTGACCCTTGTGCTGAGCACTTCGGACCCCCGAGCATTAACGGGTTATATATTCGTTTGGCACAAATTTGGGATACTTGTAATTTTCTACTCCTCGGGACGGCATGCCTAAGGTCGCCGTTTCTGTTTCTTTGCCACTTTTTTTCTTCCACCCTTCATGCATGCATCAGTGTTCTTGAGCAAAGCTCCGCGGATGGCAGGAAGATATGGGCTACAAAGAGTATCGTGGGGAAAATGATACGCTTGGATAAGATATGCATGTCTTGGGTGTTTGTGAATCTCTACCCTTTTGTTGGTGATGAAGCTTACTCATCATCCATGGGTAAGGAGGAACGGACACATGCTTAGGTGCAGTGCATGCGGGGGACCGACAATCAAATTGCTTTACATCATCAGACACGTTGTACACATACAATTACATTCGTGTTTGCAACCTGCTTGGAACTTTTTTGGGCTAAATTAAGCCTCCGGCTTGGCGCTTTGCCTGCACTGTATAGTGTATTTCTATTTGTGCATGTGCTTGTGCACGATGGGGTGCGCAGCTGCAGCCCCCCCAACCCCCCGGCCAACATATGTGCACCTCTCGATTTGGTTTCTTTTTTTTTTCTTGCGATGTGTGTTCATAGGACCCCACCCTAAAAGGAGGGCCAATGGACATCACCGGGATATGGGTATCTATATGAGTGACCGGCTTGGCTTTTTTGCCTACTTTGTCCCTTTGTCCATCCTGCACCCAGCTCCGTCTGTGAACGTGGGTGGAAGCAGTGGCTTTGTAGCTTCTTGTGCGAGGTATCGAGTACCCCTCTCGACCCGGTCCCACCTGGTTCCATTCCATCCGGAAGGGTTGTCGCGCCACCCTGTAGTGATAGTAACCCAACATCTCATTGTCCTAGTGCAGAATAAATCTTAGTTGATGTGTGCAAAGCGCTCAGTGATAGCCATGGGTCATTTCGGCAATCCGTGCCAGAGGAGGAGGTATTGCTGCTGACAATTGGGCTACTACCCTCATCCCTTGCCCCCTCTGTGCTTTCTTCAGGGAGCCACATGTTCAACAGCAAAAACGAACGAGAGCTGTTGCAGATCTATTCGCAGCAGTTTGGACCGCCTTCGGTGCAGGACTGGCCCGAACTTCCCACTTACCGAAAGTACCACCGCTTTGAGGCCTTTCTGAAAGACCTACCGTACAAACGTGCGGTCAATTCCATCGCCAAACTATTGTCAAATCACGACAAAATGAACAGCTGGTCTGATAACCCGCAACTCCTCAGCTTTACTTCCCTCTTGAGTGCAATGCTGGTTTGGAATCCCGCCCATCGACCCTATCCTCGACAGCTGCTGGGCCAGAGTTTCTTCCGCCCTGTTTGGGACGCCTTCCGAGAGGGGCCTACCGAAACACAGTTGGTGATCATGAAGAAAGTTCTCAAGTTGGATCTGAAGAAAGAGGAGAACACGGTGAATATGACAGGTATGAACACAGTGTCTTGGGGTTGCCGCCACTTCGGCTGCTGCGCTCTGCATATTGCCTGCCTTGCTGAGTGATCTGTAGGTTTCCTGAGCATGAGCGATGATGTGGTGCTTGCAGTATTGGCATGCAGCCGAGATCCGTTCCCCGACGCCGGCTCCACGTAGGCTGCGTCAGTGTGCTTCTGTTTCGGCAAGCCCGTGCGTTGCGTGCCTGCGTGAATAAGCTGTAGCACATCACGGGTTTGCTCCACCTCAGACCCATCCCAGTGATAGAGCTCCAACTTCTCATCTCTTCCTCTTCCTGGACACCATTCAGTCAACGCCTCTGCGTTGGACACCGTGCATGCAACTGTTGCCCTTCCGCATCATGCACGCAAGGCATATGGGAGCAGCAGGAGGTTGGCATGCATTTGGGGCAACATTCCACAGTCTATCACACCACCTGATCAACCTGTTGCCATGGACACGCTGCCAAGGATGCACGACGGGAGATGCTCGAAACTGCGAACCACCTTAGAGGCTTGGTGCTTGGGTTTCCCTGCGATTCATTGTTACCCCCCACCCCCATCCCCCCCCACCCATTTCTCGCATGCCACAACCATGGCACGCCAAAAAGCGCTGGGAGAGAACTCTGGCATGGTGCCCATTTCTTGATACCCCACAAAGCCCGTGTTAGAAGACGTGTACATTTTGAATGTGTGTGTGATGAAGACATGTGTGTACGGTTGTGACCGGTTGACCATATATAACACAATTGGTTTGCCTGTGCACAGATCATGTTGCCACCACTTGAGTAGGCAACATGAGCCCCAGCTCTAGCCAGAGCGTGAATTTTTTCTCACAACTGTGTCATGTTTGGTGTCTTTTCTCAGGGTGCAGCTGCTATCTTCAAACTATGCCGTCTGCGGCCCATTTCCAGCCTCTCCGAAATGCATTTGCCCGCATTGTGGCCGTTGCGACAGAAAAGTTCCCTTTGTCATTGCCCGTACTCTTGGATGGGCTCGACATTTTAGACCAATTTGTCGCCGAACCCAAAGGACTGATGGCGGTGGTGCTGCCGCCCGGACACCCGGATGCCGACCGTAAGTACCTAGCTCTCGCTTTCACGTGCATCTTTTTGGCTTTCAAATACTACGATGATTTCTATCATGATCTTGCACTGGACAGTGATGAGGGGGAGGAGATGGAAGACGACGAGGACGAGGATGAGGATGAAGAAGATGAGGGGACTGATGACAAAAGCGGTCCACTCTCCCTTCTTTTTTTTTGTCTGGGAGTGGGGATGCTAGAATCCCACCTTGAATCAAATGTAAACCTCCTTCTAACTCCAATTTCCCAAACATCAGTGTGATGGAAACCAAATACTAAGCCCTAGAATGTGGTTGCAAATGCTACGTTGTGTGTTTCTATTCATCATTGGGAGCATGGCCATGGATAAGTGCAACCTGCTGGTGCGGGTCTCATTTGTTGCACCGCGGCACTGCAGGTCCCCATGCAGCACAAAAGATTTCGGCAACCCCCACCCGAACTGTAATAACGGAATGATTTGTGCACGTTTGCATTGGTCTTGTGGGTCGCTAATGGAGGCTGATCACACCGGCACGCAATGGTTTTGAGATGTGAAGGAAAGAATTGTACTATTTCTGCTTGCACCCGGTGTAGCAGTCTGTGGTGCAAGGTTTAGCTAGGTGTAAACTGGGCCATAGGCCAAATGGAAAATACGTGTCTTTCGTTTATTTTTGAAAAACGTCAGTTTGTGGGCAACTGCAGTTGTTTATCTGTGTCCGTTGGTGTTAATTGAGTTTTGCTGATATTTGTATTTTGTTTGATGATCGTTTTGGGCCTCTTTGTTGTGCAAATTGTGTGCTTTTTGTCATTTTGTTTACATTTTTAGGCACTCTTTCCCCTGCTCATTCTCGGATGGGGTCTGATGTCTGGTTGTGCCCATGGGTGCTAAACAAAAGGGGAGATTTAAGGCCACAATCACACAGAAAGAGACAGCAGTTGTGCGATACAAAAAGATTTTCTTTTTCATATGTTTTTCCAAAAAAAGAACACAAAAAAAACCAGCAAATGAACAATTTGCAGGCCACCAGCCGGATGGCTGCTGGCCTGTGTTTATTTACAGCTTGCAGTGATGTTTGTTGGCGCTTCCCAAGTGTGTGCCCAGTTGTGTGTGGTGTTGCTCAAAGGGGTCTGGAGTAAAACCTAGTAAAAAAAAGTTTTTCTTTGATGTTTTTGACACTTGCTTTTGCCAATAAAGCCAATCCTTGCAATTTGGGAATCGAAAAATCTTGATGACAATGATGATGTTTTTGACACTTGCTTTTGCCAATAAAACCAATCCTTGCAATTTGGGAATCAAAAAACTTCTCGTTTTCGATGATGCCCTTGCAGCTGAACTCAAGCAACACAATCACAATACAATCCCAATGAATCATGCCAATGATGTTTTTGACACTTGCTTTTGCCAATAAAACCAATCCTTGCAATTTGGGAACCAAAAAACTTCTCGTTTTCGATGATGCCCTTGCAGCTGAACTCAAGCAACACAATCACAATACAATCCCAATGAACATGTACTAGTTTCGACCCGGCTTAGGTCCTCATCAGCTGATAAAGCAGAAACATATGAACATAAAACAATGCATTGTAAATCAGCCAAACAGCAAATGCAATTGCATTTCTACAGCGGATTAAGCACACAATCTTCTGGCTGTGAATCATCTGTGGCGAGTGTCCTGTGTACGCGCGCCCGGAAAATCTGGCACAGATTTTTTGCTGGTTTCATAATGGCAAACAACCTGATCCGCGGTATAAATTTTAATCTTCTCTGTAGAACATATGTAGCCCTGGCCCATGCCATCTGGATGACTCCGTGGTGCAGTGTGCGTAGCACATGTACAGTGCGTTGTAGCTCCCTCCCACCTCACACTGCTCCCATGGCACCATTCCCTGCATTCACCTGTGATTCCACTTGTGACAGTGTTGCGACCACAGTGTCCAGTGTGTGTGTATCTGCTCCCTCCAACTCTCTGAGTCTCTGTGCTTTGGTCATCATATACTTCCCTCTGTGGGTCCACTCAATGTATTTTTCGGAAAGTACTCTCTGGGGGTATCCCCACCACACCAGCGCTGCCTGCAAACGCTTGCAGCAACTATCATACAGATATTCATGTGAACAGATCCTGATGTATCTGAGATACTCTCCAAACACCCATGACTCACGTGTGTGTCGTGGTGCATTTGCATGCTAGGGCAAATATGAACAGGCATGCGTGGGTCTCCAGTAGACAACCGTTTTTGGGGGGAGTGCAAAGATGAAACGGACGTCCAGGAAAGTTATATTTTTTTGACAACCAACGGCGTCAAACTAAAAGGGTAAGTCCTCAGGATACATATCACACAACGCAGAGGTGACGTGGTGTGTGTCACACTGTTTATGTAGCACCAGTCCATCGTCCAGGAACCTGAAAATCGGTGCAGATGCCAATGGTTTCAGTCGCTCGTAGGATCGGAGCACGAGTTGCGCCCAAGGGGGGGCCGCATTGGTGCCCATGATGAAACCATAGGTTTGGCGATAGACTCCAACGCCAGCGTTGCAAAAAACGGTGTGCTGAAAAATAAAATTCAACAACCACCAGCCCAATGTCTGGTAATCATAAGCATGGCTCAGAAAAGGCAGTTTTGTTTTCATCCTCTGCATGTCCTCCAAGCTCACTGGTTGGAAAATAAATGACAAAAAGTCACGTTCATAATTTGACAAACAACTTAGTTGATTATCCGATAGGCCATTGCACCACTGATGCCACCAATTGAACGCCTCATGGACATGCCGCCACGAAATTCTGGGGTACAGCGCATTAAAATCATAGTTGGTCAACACCAATTGGTGTGCCGTACCCAATTTCTCCACCTGAGAGCGTACACGGGACAAAAGGTCCATGGTGTCGCACAAAGGCGTAGCGAGTCGGTCATCCCGGCTGTCCAACTTTAGAATTATTTGGCCTACCGTGGCCATTATCACCGACGCCGACGACGTAGCCCAGTTGCCACCCCCACTAGTGGCCTAGATGCCCACCTACCCTCAGGTGTCAAATCAAGAGACTTGTGTGACTTGACAAGTAAACGAAACCGTGGCAACCTCGAGAAATGGTGCGCGTTTAGGAACACACACAACATATTCTCCAATGAAGGGGGCAACCTGGGGGATAGCACATCGTTAATAATTTGATCCCAGCGTTTTCTCTTGGATAGCCACTCCTTGTGTGAGGTCTCCGGGCCCAGTTTCCTATACACAGGCAAGTTCAAAGATGTGTCACTCATGTTCGCCCTTGCCTCACGCAAGTAACATGCATGCGTCATGATACATCGATTTGTGCCGGATTTTCCGGGCGCACGCACACAGGACACTCGCCACAGATGATTCACAGCCAGAAGATTGTGTGCTTAGTCCGCTGTAGAAATGCAATTGCATTTGCTGTTTGGCTGATTTACAATGCATTGTTTTATGTTCATATGTTTCTGCTTTATCAGCTGATGAGGACCTAAGCCGGGTCGAAACTAGTACATGTTCATTGGGATTGTATTTTGATTGTGTTGCTTGAGTTCAGCTGCAAGGGCATCATCGAAAACGAGAAGTTTTTTGATTCCCAAATTGCAAGGATTGGTTTTATTTGCAAAAGCAAGCCACGCTGCTGCCCAGCAGCCGCCGGAGCCACGGCTGGTCCCCACCAAGGAGGACCGCTGCCAGCACCTAGCTGTCCCACGCGTAAAATTTTTTGCTGTCAATAATGGACGGAAGGACCTGTGTTCATAAAAGGTCTTCATAATTCAGATTCGTAAAACGCGTTCATAATTCATAAATCAACAGCACGGCGTTTTATGACGGCCGTTTCCGAATTATGAACGCGCGGATTATAAACAACTTATGAACACGAAAATGCAGACTACAAGCATGTAGCACGTGAACCCAAATTTGGCCCAGGGCAACCATATCCTTGTCCTCCGTGACGACCATGCCGATGACCCATAGGAAGGCGGGTGTGCGCGCCTTTTCCCCATGGCCCAATAGCCCCACCAATAGCTGCGACCAGCTACCACCGGCGCATGATACGTGTCACCCCGCGGGTGCGGGTGCGGGTCCAGTCAATCGACTGGCACAGGGCTGGCCGGGATTGCACGTATTGTGCCCACGACCGCAGAGGCCAACAACGACCCGATGATGGGGAGGGTAAGACATAACAAAATGTGTGGACAAAGAAGCGTTCATAAAAGCTATTCATAATTCATGGTTTATATGTGAATTGTTCATATTTGAACCATGAATTATGAACAATACTACTTTTCATACAGGTACCTAGGGTGAATTGCTCTACCATAATGTCTTCGACCGCCCCCTCCAGCTCCGCATTCTGCACACATCATGGCTTTTTCATTTCATCAAATTTCGTAAGAGGCGTCACGTCGCATGAGTGCAAGGAGTCATAGGATTGAAGGATGCCAAGACCAAGGAGGTCCACAACATGCTCTTCTTCTCCTAGTGCATGAGGCACCAGATCCAGACCAGTGCCAAGAAGACCGGTAGGAAGGGGAGGAAGATCAAGAATTAGCGTAGTCAAGGTGATTTCCAGATTGCTTTGCGCATAGCTGAAGAACAATTCTTTCTGGGGCTTGTCCGTGATGATGTCTGTGGAACATGACGACGCGCACAACGCTTGTGTTGTCCCAAGGGACATGCCGAGAGGTCGATACGTGAGATGCGCCCGACGTGCACCACATCCTTATTGGCCCTAGGGACACGTTTGGAGCTGAAGTGCAACACATGTACAACGCCCAGCCCCCACCCTTTTTCGGAGGCAAAGAAATCCAAGAAACTTAAGAGGAAAAGAAAGGAACCGAGTAAGGAGAAGAAGAAGGAAAAGAAGAAAAAACATGAGGAGGAGAACACCAAAGAGCAAGAGAGGGAGGAGGCAAGTGAGGAGGTGTGGTATGAGGAGAAAAGCAAGGTGGCCCGCATGGCAGCAATTGATTGAAGGGCAGTCCGTTCGCTGCGGTCCACCATATTGGAGAGCAGCGAACCCATGTCCCACAACAGTGGGAAAGACGGATCCAGTTTAGGGTCTTGATTAGATAGCAAGACGGGCCGTGGGTCTAGCAACGCGTCACACAGTGGGTCCGGCACCAGTTCTGCCACCTAGTCCAACACCCATGAGGAGTGTCAGTAACATCATGATCTTTTACTAGGTAACAATTTTACTATGTTCACTAGTTTTTTACTAGGTATCGGAACCTAGTAAAAAAAAGTTATTTTCTTACTCTTAGGCGTCACAAGTTGCCCGCCCTCTAGGACCCCATATACGCACGATGTGAGAATATTCTACATTTCTAGTTTGAGTATGCTATTTGACATATGTGAGCAATGTTGGTACCAGCGTTGTGTGACATCCATTGAAATAGGTGGTGATGTGTTAGCCTTAGGTATCCGCTTCATCTAGTGTATCATGTTTGGGGTTTTTTTGAAGCTGGCCGAAATTGAGGCCAGCTTTTTGGTTTAATGTTGAATGACTATACTCATTTTCATTTTTTTAAGGGCTGGCCGAAATTTCTCCCAGCTCTCTGGTCTAATCACCATTCATACACTCATATTCGGCTTTTTTTTGCCGGTGTGGCCGAAATTTCGGCCAGTATTTCCTCTTTCTACGCATATCAGCAATTGTTTTCCCATCCAACACATTCTTCTTGGTTCCAGAGGTTCCACAAAACCGACCTATACACCACAAGTGAAAGAACAGCAAAGATACGGTTCATTGAACAGCAAACAAAACTACCCGCAAAGGATATACGTGTATTTCCTATTTTTATGAACCTGGCCGAAATTTCGGCCAGCTTTTCCAAGAACATCAAAACACATGGTCTTATTCACCAGACAGGCCCAAGCTGGCCGAAATTTCGGCCAGGTCCTTCAAAACTTGAAATAACGTCACAGAAATGGATACCTTTGAGGTTTTTTAAAAGTTGGCCGAAATTGAGGCCAGCTTTTCCATTGGTTCCATTGGAAACATGCATGTGTATATCCACCTTTTAACGTTTCTGGCCGAAATTTCGGCCAGCTTTTTGGTTTAACGTTGAATGGCTATACTCATTTTCATTGTTTCCAGGGCTGGCAGAAATTTCTCCCAGCTCTCTAGTCTAATCACCTTTCATACGCTCATATTCGGCTTTTTTGCCAGTGTGTGCCAAAACAATCAAAACACATGGTAGTATTCACCAGACAGGCCCAAGCTGGCCGAAATTTCGGCCAGGTCCTTCAAAACTTGAAATAATGTCACAAAAATGGATACCTTTGAGCTTTTTTGGAGTTGGCCGAAATTGAGGCCAGCTTTTCCATTGGTTCCATTGGAAACATGCATGTGTATATACACCTTTTAACGCTTCTGGCCGAAATTTCGGCCAGCTTTTTGGTTTGGTGTTGAATGACTATACTCATTTTCATTTTCTTAAGGGCTGGCCGAAATTTCTCCCAGCTCTCTGGTCTAATCACCTTTCATACACTCGTATCCCGCTTTTTTGCCGGTGTGGCCGAAATTTCGGCCAGTTTGTCCCATTTCTGCGCATATTAGCAATTGTTTTCCCATCCAAAACATCTGGCCGAAATTTCTGCCAAGTTGCAATTCTTGTTGTGCATAAATATTGCACCGTACACTCCTATAAAGCTGCTTTCTTCTCACAGCGTTAATGTCCTCTGGTATTACTATAACTGTCATGCTCGTATGGGGTGTGCCACGCATTGCCACTGTTTTGTGTGTACATTCTCTGTTTTGCATTTTGCTGGCCGAAATTTCGGCCAAAGTTGCCTTATGTGGACCCCTGATTCCAAATGACACACATTTCTGGCCGAAATTTCGGCCAGCTTCTCGGCAACCCGGTTTTGAACAGTGGTTTCATATCCAGTGCAGGGCTGGCCGAAATTTCGGCTATGGTATTCCATCATTCGTGTCAAGACGTCGATTTTGGGCCATTTTGGGTTGAATGGCGCTTGTTATTGCCACTTTTGTGATTTCTCTTTCCATGAAATCCCCTGCAGTAGCATCCTTTTTCATGACCGAGCCTGCAATGGATTCACAGGAGGTGCTTATTTCCCCTCTAGCTGAAGCTGCGTCCGGAAACGGGCAACCCCAACCTGCCCATCAACCGGACGGGGATAAGGCAAGCACAGAGGGACTTCAAGGGGAGCCTAAGGCACCACAAATGAAAAATTCATCAACCACCATCACATTATCCGACTGGGTCACGTCAACAACCAAAATAAAAGTTTTCTTTGACCAAATTGTAATAGACCACGACCGAAGCATTGGCCACGTCCGTAAATTATCCGAGGATCGTGTGCAGCGGCGCTATGACGATCTCAAGGCCGCACCGCCTGTGGATTACATCCAAGATCTTCTTTTTTATAAAGTCATTCGTATGTCTCCTGCTGCCTACTGCCATTCCCAACGGGTTATATTGTTTGCCGGTACGAAGGTTGGCCAAAATTTTGGCCAGCATCTGCGTCCCTAAGTGTTTTTGGTATACTGCTATTGTTTTTTCCCATAGCCTGTGTGGATTTGTCAGTTGGCAAGTATTTGCTTGTCATTGAGTGTGGTACATTGTACACCATCTTCAAATGTCAGTGCACCTGTGCTCTTTGCGCATGTCTACCGTCATAGGTATCCATTTCGGTGACGTTATTTGAAGTTTTGAAGGACCTGGCCGAAATTTCGGCCAGCTTGGGCTTGTCAGGTGAATAAGACCATGTGTTTTGATGTTCTTGGAAAAGCTGGCCGAAATTTCGGCCATACACGTATATCCTTTGGGGGTAGTTTTGTTTGCTGTTCAACGAACCGTATCTTTGCTGCTCTTTTTTTGTGGTGCATAGGTGGGTTTTGTGGAAACCCCGGAACCAAGAAAAATGTGTTGGATGGGAAAACAATTGCTGATATGGGCAGAAACAGGAAATGCTGGCCGAAATTTCGGCCACACCGGCAAAAAAAGCTGAATATGAGTGTATGAATGGTGATTAGACCAGAGAGCTGGGAGAAATTTCGGCCAGCCCTTAAAAAAATGAAAATGAGTATAGTCATTCAACATTAAACCAAAAAGCTGGCCGAAATTTCGGCCAGAAGCGTTAAAAGGTGTATATACACATGGATGTTTCCAATGGAACCAATGGAAAAGCTGGCCTCAATTTCGGCCAGTTTGCAAAAAACCTCAAAGGTATCCATTTTTGTGACATTATTTCAAGTTTCCAAGGAACTGGCCGAAATTTCGGCCAGCTTGGGCCTGTCCGGTGAATAACACCATGTGTTCTGATGTTTTTGGACCCGACTGGCAAAAAAGCCGAAGATGAGCGTATGAAAGTTGATTAGACCAAAGAGCTGGGAGAAATCTCGGCCAGCCCTTAAAAAAATGAAAATGAGTATAGTCATTCAACGTTAAACCAAAAAGCTGGCCGAAATTTCGGCCAGAAGCGTTAAAAGGTGTATATACACATGCATGTTTCCAATGGAACCAATGGAAAAGCTGGCCTCAATTTCGGCCATCTTCCAAAAAACCTCAAAGGTATCCATTTCTGTGACGTTATTTCAAGTTTTGAAGGACCTTGCCGAAATTTCGGCCAGCTTGGGCCTGTCTGGTGAATAACACCATGTGTTTTGATTGTTTTGGCACAAACTGGCCGAAATTTCGGCCAGGTTCATAAAAAAAGGAAATACACGTATATGCTTTGGGGGTAGTTTTGTTTGTTTTTCAATGACCCATATTTTTGCTGTTCTTTTACTTGTGCTGTATACGTGGGTTTTGTGGTAACCCCCAACCAAGGGGTAAAAGTAATAATAGGTAGACCCCCCCCCCCCCTACTAAAGGAATGCAATGGTCTAAATGTAAAATACCACCATATTTTTGTGATTTGGTATCTTTATTTCGAAAATTTGTGTGTAGCTAGAAATAGAAAGAACGGCATATATTTCACATACATACCTTCATTTTGCCTATTGCCACCGGGGGGGGATAGATACCTCCAAAATAACACCCCTTTTCACATACTTTTCTCCTCACTACAACATGGACTTCCGTGGGCCATAGCGCCAGGTGGGGGGCGGGCAACTTGTGACGCCTAAGTTACTAGGTTTCGGGACCTCCAAAAACAAAAGAATTAGGCTTTAGAACTTTCGGGCCACTTGTTGGCCACTTCTGATCTTGTCCCGCGCTCTGAGGGGCTTTTTTCCACTAGCATGGTGAGGTAGGGTGGTCCTTTAGGACCAATATTTTTTCTGTTAAGGACCGCCATTAATGATCCCCACTATGAGATTTTTTCCAGGAGGTCGGCGCGGGCCACTTTTGTTTCCCTCCCCTTCTGTAGTGGACCCCTGAGAACGCAGGGTGACATAGCACTTCCGCCCTCTTTTGGGCCCCCGAGAAGGTAGGGGTGAGGCAACCACTTCTAATTTTGCTCCCCTCTGTTGGGGATCCCGAGAATGCAATTTTGCCTCCAACTTTCTTTCCTTTTCTCTTGACTCCCACGCTTTGTTGCATGGCCCCTCAATTTGGCGTTAGGGACTCACAACCCACGCTTTATTGTGTGGCCCCTCGAGTTGTGGTTAGGGACCCACAATCACATTTTTGCTTGAACTAGTAGAGGCTGAAAAAATGGGTTTTCACCCCTTGTGTCTATATTCAAAATACTGGGTTCTTTCAGGAGAACCCAATAATGGGTGAAAACCAAATTGGACCAAATATCAATACCACCCTTGTGGAGAGGTATATCAAAGATGGCTCATACCCCAGTGGGTAAAGCTTTGCCTCTACAAGTGGAACGTCATGGGTTCAAACCCCATTGAGAGTAATTTGCAAGACTCCAAGGTGGGTCAGTGCCACCAGTGGAAAATTTTTGTTTTTGTTTTTTTTGCTTTTTGTGTGCTTTGATTTTGTCATTTTTGTTGGGGATCATCGAGAATGCAGGGGTGGCGTAGCATTTCCTCCCTGTTGTGAGCCCCCCAGAAGGCACGGTTTTGGCAGCCAATTCTGATTTTGTCCCCCTTTGTTTGGGGATCCCCGAGAATGCACGTTTGACGTAGCATTTCCGCCCACTCGTCGGCCCCACAGAAGCACCGGTTAGGCCGCCAATTCTGATTTTGTCCCCCTTTGCAAGCCCCCCCCCCCCTCTCCTCCAAAGGGTTGCGAAACATACATGAACACCTTCTTCACAACATGCATGGTTCGGCCCGGGTGGGGCGCCACTGGCAACATTGGCCAGGAATTGACCTAGTAAGGAAATTTTTTTTTTCAAATTTTGGCTTTTTTTACCAAGTAGAAAAATCTTTTCAAAAAAAATTTCAAATTTTTTTTTCACTAGGTGTTACTACATTTTACTAGGTTTTGCTACAGTTTGCTAGGTTTTACTACATCGCATACTAGGTCTTACCAAATGCCCTGCTCAAAGTTGTTCGTTGCAAATGCATGTGCACCTCCGCATTGATCTTACAAACGTACTGATGCAAGTTCATGAGGGAGTCACTGTTGCAAGGTGATCACACGAGCACATACTAGCTGTGAGATTTAAAGGAAATGGTTGTGCTTTCTTTTTTTGTGCTGGCCTCCAATGCCCTAATGCATGCTGTTTGCTGGCATGGCTCAAGTTTGTGGGTCCCTGGGGAAAATTTGAAAAGAAAACTTTTACATTTTTCTTTTAGCAATTTTTGGAACTTAGTAAAAAGTATTTTGTTACTCATTGTTTCCTCTGCGGCTGGCTTTTTACGAAGTTCGGAGACTGAGTAGAATTTTTTTCATTTTACTAAATTCAAAACCAAGTGAACAAAGGGTTCTTTCTACTAAGTAACAATTTGGCTAGAGAAATTCTTTTCCTACTAATTGTGGAAACAAATTGTTTCCTCCTCACAATGGGCACTTGCCTGACTGTAATGGTTATATAGCCACTCAGCCCACATGTGGGCTCCCAAGAGGACACGGGTTATGGAGCCTTTTTTGAGTTTGGTGCTGTTTTGGGAACCTCCAAAAGGCGGGGGTTATCTAGCCACATTGCCAACAGGTAGGTGTTCTGATTTTCTCCCCGTATTGAGCATTGGCACCCCCGGACAAGGCAGGGTTTATTCAGCCGTTTTGCCCGAATTGGGGCCACTTCAGATTTCCTCCTTGTGCAGGGCATTGGGTTAGGACAGTCTTCAAGGAACCGGTTTCTTTTTGGTTAAGGACCACCCTTAGGAACATTTTTCGACAAGACCACGTTTCTCCCCATGTTGGCAACCCCCGAGAAGACAAGGGCTACATAGGGCTTGGGGGGGGGGGGGGGCAAATGCGCTTTTTTGTGTTTTTTTGTGCTTTAGGGCTGTACTAATTTTTTGCGCTTTTTGGTTTAGCTTTTTTCCGCTTGCTTGCATCCCTTGTCACCCCAGTTTGCATTCTTTTCCTTTGCTCCATACATGGACAAGTTCATCTCACGTCCACTAGTTGCTTAAGAAGATGAATTTGAGCATGATTGCTGTCCTGACTTGGAGGACAAGGACCTAGAAAATGAAGGTGATGTTCAAGAGCTGGAGAGAAAAAAGGGGAGACTGGATTATGGGTCCAAAACGACCCAGCATCAAGGGCACGGCAATGTCCTCTTGTGACATCTGAAGTGTGTGGTGAGAGCACGTGGTGCTGTGCATGGTAAAAGCTAGTGTGTCACAGAAGAGATGTCCTCCCGACAGGCACACCACCCGGCCATGCACATCACCCGCCCATCAGAAACGACCGGAAGACCACAAAAACGTGAAGCAACCAAATGCCACTCGTCGGCTAAGAAGTATGCTAATGTCTAATGAAGACGTCGAGGGTAGATTCAATGTTCTGTAATGGAAGCCCTCAATGCTACTGATTGTGGCTAGCTTTGTTTGGGATCAACATGTGTTACACTACCCTGTGGATGTTGTGATTTGTCGCGTTTTTTTCCATTTTTTTGAGCTTGTTTTTTGACATCCCAAGTTGCCCCCCCCCCCCACCCCTAGAAATAGCCATTCGGCCCACAAATGGGCACCTAAGAAGGTAGGGGTTAAAGAGCCCTTTCAGATTTTGTCCCCTTGTTTGGGGACGCTTGAGTCCCCCAGGGCTGCCTAGGCGCAATTGACCGTGTGTTGGGGGGGAACCCAAGGCAAGGCTTGGGCAAACACGCAAACTAGGGAGCGGCTTGGCCACGACGTGGCATGGCCCATCCACCTCCGGCCATCTAGGGTAACCGCGATGCGGCAAGATTTGTGCATCGGGGTGGAGGACCGCAGGAGGGGTTGTGGAACCAGGCATCTTGCGCCCATGCAACAATCTCCTTTGCCGTGTTTGCGGAGATATTTATGGGTGCCGGTTCCATCTTTGGGCTTTCCGCTAGTTATCCCGAGCCATTGCCCCGCTCCTACCAGCACTAGCGGACACGTGAGTCCATGTGGAGGGGAATAGGGTCGGCCCGTGATTATGGCAACGCGCGGCCTATGGGGCAGCCCCCTCCCGAGCTTGCGGGTTGTCCCGACAGCTGGCGGCTAGTTAGGTGGCCAGTGTTTGTCAATGGTGGTTTGCCCCCCCCCCCCCCGCCCCTTGAAAGGGTGGCACCCCCATAGACACTTGTTAATATGGTGGGCTGCGTTGGTCAGAGGTTGGTGGGGCGGCCCCGTGCACCCCATGAATGCTTATTTGTATTACTGCTGAGGTAGCTGAACGGTGGGGTGAGGCGGCCGCAAGCCTCGGGCAACAGCAGGTGGGGCCCCACGCCGCGGCCCCACCTTGGGGTTGGAGCAAGTGGGGCACCCCCCAACCCCACAACAGGGGGGCAGGGGCGAGTGGGAAGGGTACTTACCGCTAGATGACAGAAAAGCCCCCTAGTGACGCCGGAGGAACCCAAGTCCACCTGACGGGGGTAGGGGCAGCCCGTTTGGAGGGGGCGTGTGGCGCGGACCCCAATGTATGGCATACCTGGACAAAGGGGTGGCATACCCTTCCCAGTGCCACTAGAACCCGAGTCCTCCCATGTGGGGGATAGGGGCGGCCCGCGGTGGGGGCCACGAGGGATCACCACGGGTGTGTCATGCCTGTTTTCCATGTTGTGCTGTGTTGGTGTGTGTACCACTTTCGCTTTGGATTCAAGATTGAAGGATTACGTTGCCGATGGGCCCAACCACATACTGATCAGAGAATTCGCATTTGGAGCAAAGCGACCCGATGTCCGATGCCGATGTGGAACCGGGGATAGTGTCCGTCGGCCTCCAAAGCAAACAACAAGTGTGTTCAGATGCTCCACCTACTTTTGCCCTTGGTACGTGTATGAAAGGTAGTTTTGTTCATCATAAATGGTTTTATGAAATATGAATGCATTTTGCTCTTGCTAGGGTACCCATGGGCCATTTTCGTTCAGAACTGGGGGGGTTGGGTCAACACCCTCGTGGTGATTTTTTTTTGTGGACCGGGGTTTTTTTGGAATAATTGCCATTTTTGCCAGTTTTTGCAAATTATGAAAACATCCTCCTCTGTTCATAATTCGGTTCATAATTCAGTTCATAATTCAGAACTCGTTTTAACGAACCTGCCGATCATTTTATGAACGCGTTTTATGAAAGCGGTTTGTAAACAGATGCACATGCATACAAAAATCGCTCAATTTTCAATTTTTCTTGTACACTGCACTGCTTTTCTTTGTCCCTTGTCGTTGCTTGTTCTTGCCGCCCTAAACCTCAGGACTGGGGCCTGTCGGGTCCTCCCAATGGGTGTCCGTGGCCTGCTTTTCGCCCCCATCCGGGGCCTAGGCATGGGTTTGGGTAGGTGGTTGGGCTCTCGGTTTGGCCAAGGGGTGCGCTGGGGCATCCACCTCCATGGGTGCGGCCTCAGGGGCAGCTTTGGGCTTGGGCTGAGGGGCCTGCTTAGCCGGCTTGGGGGCCGGCTGAGCCGGCGGCACAGCGTCCGGATTGGGGTTAGGCTTGTTTTTGGCCTTGGCGGCCTTCTTACCTGCAGGTGCAGCCTTCTGCTGCTCCAAATGGGTCACTGCTGCAGCATGAGAGGCATACAACAGATGCCTCTCAACCCGAAACATCACCTTCTCCCCTGGGTGTTCCATCCACACTCTCACCCCCGCCCCCGCCACAACCGAGGTTACAACCCCCGGGTAGACACCATCGGTGTAGGGCACATACACCTGTTCACCAAGCAGGGGGTCACGTGACTCATCCCGCTCCAAAGAGGGGGGTTCCTCGCGGTGCTTTTGCTGCAGGGGCTGCTTCCCCTTCACCCCCTTCCCGTGTCCACGCGGGTGTGCTTGGTCCGACGATGAGCTGTTGCCCGATTCGAAGGACTTGCGCTTGGGACGGGGGGCCTTTTTGGGTTGCATGGGGTTTTTTTTTCCCGGGGGGGGGGGGGGGGGGGCAGGAGGTTTGGGTTGCTCGGCGGGGGGGGGGGGGGGGCGCTTTGCTAGGGAGGTGCTGCGGGGGCTGCCGGGGTTGGGGGGGTCAACCCACCACTGGACAGCAGGATCTCCTCGTCAGCACACCCCTCCCGCCAGAATTTCCCCAGGCTCGAACAGTGGGGCGTATTCGCCGCCCACGTGTCCGTTCGGCGGCGGGACCGCCCCTAGTCCCTCAGCCCGGACAGGATGGCGCAAACCTGTTGGGGGTTGAGGAGCAGCAGCTGGTGCAGGGCGGACTGGGCAATGCTCAAATCGGCGGTGCCCAACCGGTACCGAATGCAGACCCCCGCGACGTCCGCGGGGTTCACTTCCACGTCCATGACCTGTGACAGTGCCGCTCATAAAATGCGTTCATAAAACGCATTCATAAAATGCGTTCATGGTTCATACACAGGCAATGCAGAGTCGCTGAATTGTGAACGCCGAATTATGAACGAATTGTGAAAGAATTATGAATGCACACACCCAAAAATCCGGCTTTGGTCCGACGGTGCCCATGGCGCCCAAGGCGGTCCGCAAATTTGCAGCTGCGCTGGGATGGGTGCCCTGGGGGGCGCCTGTGGGGGCCGTGGTGCTGCTGATGGCCGGCGCTGCCCGGCCAAGGGGATTGATGGGGCGGGTGATGGTGAGGCCCTTGACGGCCCCCTTGTACGAAGCCTCCTGCCCCGGGTCATACAACCCCCCCAAAATGGATTCCCACTGGGGGATGCACTCCAACTTGCGCCCGGAGCGATGCAGCTTCACCCACCCCCTTTTCTCCCATTGGAGGAAGCACAGCTCCCAATTGGAGCTCCACATCAAGGCCCCCAGCGGGCCCGTAAAAACTTTGGCCTGCGTCAACTCCCCAGCCCCAATTGGTTCGGGGATGGGGGACAGTGGCTTTCCCGGCAAGGGGTTTCTATGCCCATGCCCCCCCCGCCCCCGTGTACCGCCAGCCCCCCCCCCCCCCCCGCACCCTTGTTGTGGATGCGGCGCCGCAAAAGGCGGCAAAATGCCTAGCGTAGGGTGATATAAATCACCTCGCGGCTCGAAAAAAGGGGGGCATCGGGGGAGTAACCATTGTCCAGCGCTCCTTGCATGCTTGGCCGGCCTCCCCCCTCAACCACGGGGTCACATCTGAAACCTGCTTCCCCTCCCCAACCCCTGAGTCCCGCTGCACTGCCATGTCCTCGATCTCGGCGTTCAGCTCCTCAATGTCGGTCGCTCCTCCTCCTTCGCCCCCCTCCCCCCCGCTGCCTCCTTCTTCTTCCTCTTTTCCTCTTCCTTCTTCTCCTTCTTCCTCCTCTTCCTCTCCTGCTCTGAGGAGTTTGTTGACTCCTCACCCGACGACTTGGCGGCGGGTCCGGAGGCGGGGTGAGCGGCAGGGGGTCGGGAGTGCGCTTGAGAAGGAGGAGCTTGAGGTGGAGGTGGAGGCGGAGGTGCAGCTTGAGGCTGAGTTGGAGCTAGAGCTTGGGCTGCCAGCCGCTGCTCGTGTGGACGTCGGGGACGCTGTTCATAAATCGTTCATAAAACCGCTTCATAATTCATCACTTCATAAATCGGTTCACAATTCATTTATGACGGCAGTTTCGGTTTTATGAATATGAATATGAATATGAATATGAACGCGAACAACAACAGACAGACGGCATACCACCAAGGTCAGGGTCGCCTTCCGGCTCTCCTCCAACAGCTTCCTTAGCTCGGCGGCGTCCATGGATGGGCGAAGAGTTCTAAAGCTAGGTCGCAGAGGGCGCGTGGGTGGAGGGTGCTTGGGGCGTGGTGCTTAGAAGTGAAGCGGCGGTGCACGCCGCGGTGTATGGCGTGTTATAGTGTAACCACAGCAGGTGAAAGGTTAGAAACAACCATTCCCAAACCTGCTGGACGGCCATTGCGTCCCGTCCCACTGCACTCTTACCCGCACCCCCACCCCTGGAACTGTGCCCATTGTTTCCCTCCTTCAAAATGTAATTTACGCTCTCCACAACGTCCCCCGACACAGCAGCCAATCCCACCCCACATGCTCGAGCATGGCACCACAGTCCTCTTCGAGGAACAATAAATAGTGAAACCCCGACTCCCCGCAACAGTGTTCCCGTCCTGAAACGCAGCAGCAACACGTCGGCACGAAGAGCGTGGCACAACCAGAATCGGAGAGTACAAAGTGCGTAGCAATGTTCGCAGCCCCATAACCGCTTGCCACGTGGGGTCGTCCTCGACGTCTGCAAACAGCGGCGCAATCTGCTCCCAGGCCCACAACAAGTTGTGGGCCTCCTCCCCGTCCGGTGCATTGTGCGCCCGCAACCGCACGCCAAGCTCGTTGCGGTACAGAATTTTCTGTACCTCCCTCGCAACCTTAGGGGGATGATTTCCCACCCGGGCCTCAAGGAAGGCCACGAAGAGCCTCCCAAAGGCCATGCAACAGTGCAAAATGCTCAAAAATACCCGGTTTCCGGCTGCGACCAGCAGCGGCTCGCCGGTGCATCCTGCGGCATCCAAATTTTAGCGGGTCACCAGACAGCGACGACCATTGTTCGCATCCGACTGCGTTGTCCTCCGAGCAGTGACGCCATTCCTTCGCTTGGCGGTATTGTCACACACGGCCTCGTTGAAAATGCTCCCCACTTGGGGAGGATGAGCCGGCAAAGGTGGCGAAGCTCAAGCGTGCACCGCATCCGGTGAAGGCCGCGCACCTGGTGGAATTCGCACGGACACAAAAAAGGATTCCGCACTCCATGATCAACACGATAGGGTGACCACCGCTTGCTCTGCGAACAGGGCAAACACGCCAAGAAAAGCACCAAGTGAGTGATGCACATGCCTGCAATCCGGTCAATTTGGAGGAGTTTCCCGAAGGGGAAGACTACGAGTGTAGCCGGGGTCAAGTGGTGCATAATTGCAAGGAATGCCTGAGCCACAAGCAGAAGCTAGCCGAAGGTTCGTGTGCCCTCAGTGTTTGCTGCTTTTTACGTGTTGTCTCCGAAAGTGTCCCTATGTTCCGGTTTCAAAGTGGCACGCGTTTTAGGCGTGTTCCGTATCGGCTTCGTATGTGTCCTCGGAGACCCTGGTTCGCTCTACGCGTTCTGTGCATTGCCTATCCTAATCTAGCTTCTGTAGATAGCCAGGTTTCGGCAATGGCAACTGCCACGCTGTTGATTGCAACACCACGTAGCACCTAAGCCACTTTCGTGTGTGCCACGATGAATTGTTCCAGGGCTAGCCAACCCATGAGCACTTTACCAAGACTTCCCCACCAGTGCACTGCACAGGGCAATCGCCTCAATTTTGCGCGTGGCAGCAAGGTGTGCAAGTGATGTTTGACCGCAGAACCCTACTCCGGGCGGCCGCAAGCAATGAAATGGCAAAGACTTTTGTTGGGTGCTATGACCGCACCACAAGGACGCAGTGTTCGGCTGATGACGATGACAAGAGGCAACGTGAGTTTGCCCGTCGTCTGAATATAAGGGTAACGACCTAAATTGCATCACCACGTGCACCTGCCTCATCCAAGAATGCCCCTTTTCAATCATAAGATCCACCCCGCGGAAAGCTTCCGAAAGGTACTGGATCCATGAGACCATCCCGAACAAAGTGACACTGCGCGATATGGAAGGCAACTTCGTATCTCCGTCAAAGCCGCACTTCTTCACCCGGCAGGGTCTACAGTACTCCTTCAAGACTGGACGGCGGTTTCCACTCGCTGCTTGTACCCGGGAGGCCTTCAATGCTGAGCGGCGAGCTCGTTGTACCCTTCTCCAGCTAGCGCCGCCAATCACCGCTGGTACCTTCCCTTCGTTCAGCCGCTCATGGCCCATCGCCTCTTGGCTCAATTACGTGCAGTTGCGCAATGCGCTGCGCGATTGCATTCGCTGGTCACAACCCCTCTTGTTCATTGTGCGGGGCGATGTGTTTTGCTTCATAGGGGGAGGTTGGAGCCACACTGGCATCGTGTTGGCCAACCATGCTCCCCGCGCCCGCCAAGCGGCGTACTACTAGGCTAGCAGGCTGGCTGTGTGAGGTAACAAGGATATGGCCCAATTGGGTCTCATGTGGCCTGGCAACCTGCATGTATGGTTGCCACGAACACGTAGCTATTTCGTTTCGCCGTTTAGTTGTTCAAATTTGAATATTCGAACGTCAAAAAACGTTCAAAAACCGGCACAACTGCCCGAAATTCGTTTTTCGAATTCCAAAAAAGATTTTTGAACATTCAAAATTCTTATCTGCTTTCAGATTTTGCAGCACATCTACGACACCGGCCGCTTTACTTGAGCCACCGTGGAACGTGCTGCGACCGTTCGCTGCACCGGTGACAGCCCCTGGGTCCGCTCCTGGGTGGGCGTCTCGATTGGTCCCCAATGGGGGTTGATCTACAACGAGGCAATATGGGATGCCACCACGCAGCGGTGGGCAAGGCACCCAACAATGCTGCACCCTGCAACGCCATGCGGACCACCACCGCCAATACTTCCTGCATCGCCATAGCCTGCAATTGCCGCTTGCGTCGCTAAGCCCCTAGTGCGCATGGTAGGGCAGCACATTTTCATGTGCATTGTGCAGTGCATCATGGCAGTGGGCCGGTTTCTGGTGCAGTTCTATGGATGCCCTATGCACCGACCATGATAATGCACGGCGGGCCCGTGTCCAGTTCGTCTTGGACGGGGCACACACCGGGATTCGCATGGGCTCCGCTGCCTCGCCGGATGGGGAGGAAGTGTACCGGTTGCTGCTATCTTGGGAGCAGGTACAAGATGCGGCGTGCTTGGATGCCGCGCACCCAGCTGGTCGTGCTGTACTGGAGATGCGGGTGCTGCTGCGGCATCTGTACCGCACTTACTAGCATGGGCCGCCCCCGCATTCTCGTGGGCCAGCCAGCCGCTTCCGAGAACACGTGGCCCCGAAATCGGGGTCCCACTACCTCCTATTTTTGGAGGAGCACTGCGGCGATGTCTTGGCGGCCCTGCAGCCCCATGGCATAGCCTTGATTAGCCACAACATTGTTGACTCTGTGAATAGGATTTTGAAGTTGGTCTACAACCACCACTTGGCCCGTGGGAGTGGCTGCGCAGAGCATCCCACACTGTGCGAGGCCCGCGTGGTGGCCCAAGTGTGGGAGTGGTGGTTCTTGCCGTTTGATCTGCCACTCCACACGCGGGAAGTCCGCCATAGGACATCATGCTTGGTTGGTACTCTGATGGAACCCATTGTGCAACCCCCACCTCCCCTTCTCGTTCCCCGCTCGCCACCTCCCCCAGCTATCTTTCAGCATGGACGAAAACGCTGTCGCGGCGATGATTGCTAGGAGCGACAAACAATTACTTCAAAAAATGGTATGCTTGTGCTTGTATTTGTTTGCATTGTCGCATTGTGCGTGCTTGTGATTGAGTACAGTACAATATAGCACAGTGCAGTACAATGTAGCACAGTACAACACAGTACAGTACAACATAGTGCAATAGAGTAGAACATAGTACAGCACATTACAATACAATATAGTGCAATACAGCACATCACAGTACACCACAGCACGGTACAGCACCGTGCAATACAGTACAGCATAGTTGTACACAGGGAGCAGGGAATATTGTTCAAATGTGAATTTTACAGTCCAGACCAGTACAGAGGGAGCAGGGAATGTCGTTCAAATTTGTATTTTAAAAATTCAAAAATCCTTCAAAACAGGTGCATTGACGTCAGAACTATTTGAATTTGAATTTTTCTTTTTTGAATATTCCATTGTGGGCATGTGTTTGCAGGTCATGCATGAGCTTGCCGCAATCCGAGACAAAGAACGTCTTGCGGCGGATCGTTCACCGCGCCCCGGGCCATGATTGGCCCGTCGTTGGTACATTAACTGGTACACTACTGAGCCCAAGAGCACCCCGGAGGTTTTGATCCACTTGCGCTCCGACACCTCCGAGGAGCCCAGCAATGCAGGTGGTGCGGTCGCCCGCTTGCCCACCGTCCATTGCCATCGAGCCCAGTGTAGGGTCTCCACCAACACTGAGGTGCTCTGCGGGCTTCGAGTGCTAGATGGAACCATGCAGTGTGCGCTGCAACACAAACTGCAGGGTGATGTGGGCGTTCCTGAGGCCATAGAAACAGCGGGGCGTCCAGCGCTGTTGAGTCCTTCCCAACAGCAGCAGGCAGCCATGGCACCGCGACGGCCTTGGCAAGGGCGCTGGAGGGCACAACCTCGTGCAACCCAGTGCGTGGGGTCGCCCCAATGTCCTCCACAGAATGCTCGGAGCCAAATTGTTGGTCCCCCTCCTCCTCCTTTACCACAACCCCAACGTCTCGTCTGCGCTCTACAGCCACGGCCTCGCCTGCCATGCCCTGTCCTGACATGTCCCTCCTGTCACCCTTTCCCATCATGTCCTTGTCCTTGCTCTCCTTTTTCGATTTCTTTTCTTTTTTGGGGCGCTCATCCTCCCCGCCCACGCTTTCCCCGCACCCTTCCGGCACCGGAGAAGAGGAGTTGGTGGGGAGGGGGTCGCTTGGGAGGGGGGGGGCTAGAATGGAGGTGCTGTCGCTGCCGATGCTGCTACTGCTAATGGTGCCGCTGGCTAGAATGCAGGTGCTCCAGCTTGCGGCACTTGGGGATGCAGGGCTCTGGCTGAGCCTGGCATGCCTGGCAAGGTCTATATATCCACGCACAAGCCCACAGATATTGACACCGCCATCCCGGGACTACAATGACGCGGCCCGAGACTACGCGCCGATATCCCCGGAAGGCGAATGTCGTCGAGAAGGAGGCTCAAACACCGGAGGGCCTTTTCCGCGCCGGCGTGGCAGCGTTGCTGGCGCGTGTTAGTAGCCAAGAAGTGCAGGTATGCCCCCCCCCCCCCCCCTTGTGGTCTGCCCCACGGAGCGCAAATTTGAAATTTAGATGTTGGTGACGTAGGACATTCAAATGTCAAAAGTCCAATTCAAAAATGAGCAGGCGGCGTAGAACTGTCTTTTTTGAAAAAGTCAAAAAAGAATTTCAAAATTCAAACTGAACGTTTTTTCCTGTCTTGCCTATCGAAATCTGTTTTAGGTCACCGACATTTACACGAACGCTTCACATGCTGCCGCTGTCCGTGCGCAATTGGAGGGGGCGGACGGCGGCAGCAAGGACATTCTCAACATCGGCGGCCTCTTCTGCCTCCTCTTGAACTGTCAGTGTCCGGCCTCTAGGTCCTGTGCGGGCTGCACGAATTGATGCAGGGCCGCGAGCTCAGCGGCCTTTGGGCGACTTCGGGGAGGCTGCCGCAACTATGGTTCCCGCTGCAGGAGGGCGGCAAGAGCTCCACACCCGCGTGCAAGGCGGCCCTAGCCCCAGCCGCCGTCTAGACCGAGGAAAGCCCGCCGCCCGCCCCGCTAGCGCGACTCAAGTTCGAGTCGCATGACAAGTGGCGGTTGCGCGGGCACAAGCGGCCCCCCAGCTGTACCCTTCGTGAACCGGCCGTTTGAATCCGAGATTCAGGGTACCGTGAATTTCACCTATTTTTGCTGTGTTTTGCTCGTAACTTGGTGCTATCGTGTGCTTTTGTCGTGCTATCTTCGCCCAAAGTAAGATCCAACAAATGTGTGCAATTTACAGTTTTGCAGTAGCCGCATGGTTCAACACATTTGGTGAGATCGCCGTGAATGTGAAATTCACGCACCCAAATTCACGCATAAATTCACGCTAGATTCACAGATTCACGAGAATGTGAAATTCGCACGAATTTCGTACGAATTCGTACGAATTTCGTGCGAATTTCGTGCGAATTCGTACGAATCGGCCCCAATTTTGTCTTGTCACTGCTATTTGTTGCACACATTGGATATTGAACAATTTGTTTTGTAGATCCCTAGATACACGCTAGCAAGCACAATTTCGTTCTAGCCTAAAACGACATCGCCAGGGCGTTCTAGCCTACAACGTCTAGCTAGAACGTAGACTAGAACAGGAATCATTCTAGCCTAGATTTGTTCTACAGTAGAACACACATAACAAATCAAACCATTATACACATTACATTTCTTATGCTTTGTTGCGTTGCTCACAAATTTATTGGGAAGGGCATAGGTTATAGGTGATAGTGGATGCAGTGGTGGGGGGTCCATTGGGGTCAAACCATTGTTGCATTGCTCACACAGTTGTTGGGAAGGGCAAAGGTGATAGTTGCTAGTAGATGCATGAGGGTGGGGTGGGGGGGTCCATTGGGTCAAACCATAGGAGCGTAATCAACCACGTCTAGGGTTGGGAGGGGGGGGGGGCAAGGATACCCCCACCTACACCTGAGTGTCTGGGTGTGGGGTTAGGAGGGTGTCTTGCTTGTTGCAGTGCGGTTAAGGTTAGGGAGGGTACTCCTTTTCTCTTCACAGGTTTTTTCTACTGTTTCATTCTTCGATGTCGGCTCTTCCAAGGTTTTCACCTGCAGCTTGGTAGAAGAGTTGGATTGTTCACCCACCAACAGGGATCGTGACACGTGTTCACACGCCATTGGGTAACAGCATCCGTGTTCATGGCTCCGTGCGATTGGGTGCATCCAGACTGAGGTATGTTGCATGTAGATGTTTCGTGTTGCCACATACCGTGTGTGTGTGTGTGTGTGTGTGTGTGTGTGTGTGTGTGTGTGTGTGTGTGTGTGTGTGTGTGTGTGTGTGCTCCTCGGGAACTGTGGTGCATGAAATAAGGGGTGGCCCCCCAGTGATCGACCAGGGGGGGCGCCAGCCCCCCCGGGAGCTTCTTTGGATATTGCGGTACATGAAAGAAGGGGTGGCCCCCTCCTCCTGTGTGTGTGTGTGTTTGTGTGTGCGGTGTGTGTGTGTGTGTACATTGCTGCACTTTATGTGTGTGTGGGTGCCGGGGGGGCAGGTATAGGGAAATGTGTGTGGGTGTGGGGACTCCGGTACATGCATAGGTGGTGTTGGTGTGGCTCTTCTGCCAGTGTCCTCCAAAAATGGTGCGAGATTCGTACGAAGTTCGCACGAAATTCGTACGAAATTCGTGCGAATTTCGTGCGAATTTCGTACGAATTTCGTGCGAATTTCGTACGAATTTCTTACGAATTTGGTCCCTCAATACGTACCGTGAATGTGGTTGTTACGAATTTCGTATGAATTTGGTACGAAGTTCAAACAATTTGCATGAATTTGTGTCATTTTTGTGTGTGTGTGGGTGTGCCTGGTCGGAGGGGTTGTTGTTTGTGTGGGCGTGGGTGCATGGTGTGTGCGTGCCTGGGTGATATGTGCATGCATTGGTGGTTCTTGGGTTCTTGGGTGGTTTTGTTGAATCATGTGGGACAACACTTTTGTGTTGTTTGTAGTTTGTGACTGTCTTTCGTTTGTGTTTGTTGCTGCTCAATGTCATTATGTGGGTTTAATGCCTGCTTTTCGATTGCGTTGGTATCGCTGTTTTGCTTGCTGCTTGTTGTGCTTCGTCTGTGTGCTGCTCCTCACTGGTGACTGTTGCTGATGACCTGACTCTGTTGTTCTTCTGTGTTGTTGTTGTGTTGCTGTGCTGTGTGCTATGAGTGGGTGTGGATGGTTGGATGGGTGCCTGCCTGTTGTTGAATCATGTGGGACAATACTTTTGTGCTGTTTGTAGTTTGTGACTGTCTGTCGTTTGTGTTTGTTGCTGCTGATTGTCATGATGTGTGTGTAATGCCTGCTTTTCGGCTGTGTTGGTACCGTTGTTTTGCTTGCTGCTTGTTGTGCTTCGTCTGTCTGCTGCTCCTCATTGGTGACTTTTGCTGATGACCTGACTGTGTTGTTCTTCTGTGTTGTTGTTGTGTTGTCGTACGAAATTCGTGCGAAATTCGTGCGAATTTCATACGAAATTCGTAACAACGACATTCACGGTACACTTCGGGGACGAATTTCGTACGAAATTCGTACGAAATTTGCACGAATTTCGTACGAATTTCGTACGAATTTCGTGCGAAATTCGTGCGATTTTTGCAGAACACTGGCAGAAGAGCCACACCAACACCACCTATGCAATAACGAAGTCCCCACACCCACACACATTTCCCTGTACCTGCCCCCCCCCCCGGGCACACACACACACACACAAACACACACACACACAGACACACACACACACCCATGCACAAACACACACATACCCTCAATGAAAGCAAACAGCCCCCCATGCACTCGACCCACACCCACACACTGCGCGCTCACACACCTTGATACTTACCTGGACAGTGGATGTGCCACGGTTAGATGTTTAGGGGGGGGGGGTTCTGTGTGTGTGTGTGTGTGTGTATGTGTGTCTGCCTGTGTGTGTGGATGGGTTTCTGCGGATGTGTGTGTGTGTGTGGGTGGGTGGGTCGTTGTGTCCATGTGTAGTTGGGTGTCCGGTTGTGTGTGTTTGTGTGTACGGGCGTGTTGGTGTGAGGTGCAGGAAGGGTGTGTCTGTATGTGTGTGTGTGTGTGTGTGTGTGTGTGTGGCTTGTGCGTATATCTGGTTTGGTGCTCCTCACATCCTCACCCGCCCCACACACACAGGCGGACGCCCACACCCATAACCAAAAAGACAGTCATACACCCCCCCCCCCCACACAGAGACACACACACACCCATGCACAAACACATACATATCCTCAATGAAAGCAAACAGCCCCCCACTCGACCCATACCCACACACTGCCCGCCCACACACCCTCATACGTACCTGGACAGTGGATGTGTGTGTGTGTGTGTGTGTGTGTTGATTGGTTTGTGCGTGTGGGTACGTGTTTGTGTGTGGGTGTGTATCCATGGGTCCGTGGTTGTGTGTGTGGGTGTGTGGGTGTTGGTGTGAGGTTTGGGACGGGTTTGTGTGCGTATGTGGTCGGGTGGCCCCCACATCCTCACACACACCAACACACAGACGCACGCCCGCACGTAGAAACAAACAGGAAGTCACACATCCACCCACATGCAAACCCAACCATACAACCATACACAAACCCACACAAACCCACACACCCCACACAAAGGCACACCCACACACATGTGCACATGTTGCCTGTAGCCGGGGTGCCTGCAGGGGTGTTTGGGGGGGAGGTACCCCGGGTGTTAGGACAAATGAGGGGGTGCAGAAGGGTGAAATTGGTATGAATTCACGTGAATTCACGGCCGTGAATCGGCTACAGGCTTGCCGGGTTCCGGCACCTCTCGTTTTGGGCACGGTTCGGACATGATGGATGCTTTTGGGGCGGGACTTTCATTGGATGATGCGTAACGAAGCTAGGGGAGGAATTTTGGGCGCTCAAATCCCTTGGAATGAACCAAGAATATGGCATTTTCCCCCAAAAACCTCAAAATTTGGGTAAATTCACGTGCAATTCACGCAATTATTCAAACGGCCACTTAACGGCCGTTCACGAAGGGTACAGCCCAGCCCCTCCTCTTCCTCTTGGAGCCCGAGCTCCACCACGAGCTCAAGCAAGGTGGTGTAAGTCAACCTTGACTTGTGTAAGCCGCCAAAGAAAAAGAAGAAGGAAATGAAGCGCAAGGGGCAGACCACAGAGGGGGCAGACCACAGGAGGGGGGGGGTGGGGAGAAGGCAACAGAGGGGGTGGTAGAGAAAAAGGGCAGGCACGTAGCGACGAAGGGGGCCGGGGTGGGGCAGCCGAAGCGGGGTGAAAAGAAGAAGAGGGGGGGAGAGGCACCCGGAGGCCCGCCAGTGTGCGTCTCGCACCCGAAGCAAGTGGAGAAAGGGCTGGTGGTGGGGAATTTGAAGGGGGGAGGAGCACAAGTGGGTGGTATTCGGCAGTGGAGAGGCACCATACATGGTGGCAGCACATTTGTGCTATGCCACCGAGGCGACAGCCATAGCGCAGTGGCAAAACGCCACAGCAGTGGGGGGAGAAGCAACATAGCAAGCCCCCCCCCCCCCCCACACACAGGCGGACGAGGCGGCCAGCCAAGCTCCAACCCCGAGACCAGCAAAGGCCGCGGCACAGCCCGCTATCCGGTCCGCACCCGCGGAGCCCGCTAGCGGGTCCGCGCCTGCGGAACGTGCCACCGGGTCCACCGAGGACCGAGCCTAGCGCACCCAAACTCTTCAGGAGTCCCCATGGTGCCGCGAACTCCAAGCGACACTGCGGGCCGGGGTTTCACATCCAGGGGGGGCTCAATAGAGACCGCAAAAACGGGGGGGGGGTTGAGAAAAGGGCTCAATTGACACCATTCTCACGTATGAATAGGGTGGGACAGCGTGGGCTTGGTGCCAACACCGCCTTGTGTTTTTAGTGTATGATTCCTTTTCATCAAACCATCGGTGATTCCGAGCAGCAAATTAGCAAGACGAGGCAGTATACACATGTCGTTCGGTGCGAAGTGTGTTCTAGCGGAAGATTAGCAAGACGGGCCGCTATACAAATGCCGTTTGTTGCGAATTGAAGATCCAAGTGCAGCGCCATATTCTTTTAGGGGCCAACGCGGTAGTGCGTTCTTTCTTTCATTCTTGTTTGTCTTTCCCACCCTTTCTTGCGTGGCCCCTCCAGTTTGGGTTAGGGACTCGCAATCCACGCTTTGTTGTGTGGCCCGTTGAGTTGGGGTACGGTACTCGTAATACATGCTTTGTTGCCTTGCCCCTTGAGTTGGGGTTGGCGACTTGCAATACACGCATTGTTGTGTGACCCCTTGAGTTGTGGTTAGGGACTCGCAATACAAACTTTGTTGCGTGGCCCCTTGAGTTGGGGTTAGGGACTCACAATCGACGCTTTGTTGAGTGGCCCCTTCAATTCGGGTTAGGGACTTGCAATCCACGCTTTGTTGCGTGGCCCCTTGAGTTGGGGTTGGGGACTCGAAGGCCGGGAGGCATCTCAAAAGGTGGTGTGGCATGGTTGTGCGTGGTGTGAAAGGCGAAATGGAACGCTTGTTGCGGCAAGCACGTGTTTGTTTGGCGATGAAAGGGCAATTTGTTGTAGCAAATTTGAAACGGTTCAGCTATTTGGACCTTAGCTGCTCTTGCTCTAAGGCGGAATTCATGAAGCGTGTACACAACCATGCCGATTCCCTTCGATCCTGCTGCATCTGTCCCTATTGAATCCATGGCCGAGGAAAATGAATATCAGGATTGGGACATTGTTTCTGCTCACTGCCTTACGGGTGATGCATCAGATGGGAATCACATTCTCACTTGTGGGGTTGGCACCAGTTGTGCGTGACACCTCCTCTTCAGGAGATTTCTACGGGTTGTTGGTTGTGTGCTGAGTATGTCTCTGCATAGGTTGGACCAGGTAGCCGCTTGGCTGATCCTGGCTATGCACCATCGACGGCTACATCCTCGAGCTGGAGCTCTTCTAGCTCCACCTTTGCCTCCACCTATGACTCCAGCTCCGCTTTTAACTCTAGCTCTAGCTGTGACTCTCACTCTGATTCCGAGTGCGGCGTTGTCACTGAAGGTGGCTGTGACTCAGCTGGTGACTCTGTGTCTGACTACCTCATGCGGTTCTAACAGGAGGCCATGGTGGGGCACTACATGCATGTATCCGGAATGAACCGGGTTATTGTGTCCTTAAACACAGGTACCACCCCCATTGCATCCACGTACCTCCGCGGGGACGGTTTTTGGGGGTGTTTTGGGATTCATGTCAGTTGAGCCCCTTTTCGGGGGGGTCCAGCCGGAGGGCTCCATTGACCCCCCCCCACCCGGAATTTAAAACCTGGCAGCCCTGGTGGGGGTGTTACCCCTACCACAACCCGTCCCAGTGGTTACGGTCTTGCCCACGTTGGATATCTTTGGCGCTTCAATAGCACACAATGAGTTGATCTTTCGGTGGAGTGATTATTTAGCAGCCTATCCAATTACTTGACGTCCGATGTCCAATAGAATGTGTGTCCGCAATCAACCATGGCATCCTTTCATCATCACCGAGGCCCAAACAGGAACACGGAATGATCTAGCCTTTCTAGTGTAGACAATGGGACACATACAAAAATAGAGGGAGACCCCGTTCCCCTTGGTCGCCGACGAAAACATCCATCATCGAATTGTGAAGCCTGCCACAGCTCCACTTACGCGTCCTGGGATTTGAGGCCACTGTTGACCAATGGTCCGCCTGTGTTTGGGATATGGCACCATATAAGTACTCGGTGAAACTGACGCACCGCCCTTTCTATTAATTGTTTGTTTCCATCACTTGTGGTAGTGCGGAGGCTGGAGTTCAAGTACAAGCATTTCCAAACTTGATATACCCAGAACGTGTGGTCGCCTGTTTGTTGGTTGCAGCTTCGGATGGACAAGGTCAATTGGATGTTGCACAATGTGCAGGTGACATTTGTGACACTCCCATTAGGTCCAATGTGAATGTTGGGAACACCTTGCTTTGTCAACATGCGTTGGCACTATTTTTGTTGGGAACAACGGTTCATATCTGCCACTGGGTCGTGGCGATAGTACCGCAACCAAGAAGGCACTGCATTACTCACTGCATGTTATGGCGCGCCCCACACTGGGCCGTGAACACCTCGTGGGGTACTTCTCAAGTGTACTCACTTCTATTTTGATGTGGTGCCCTTGGATGACGGATATCCTTGCGCAATGCCATTAAGAGGAAATGTGTTAGGCAATGTTGTCGTGGTTGATTTCATCGATGCGTTGTCGTGCACTAATGAACGGTGGGGATTCAATACCTGACTTGTATTTGCTTTTGAAGCCTGCCATTCACCATGTCAAAGACCTAGTGAATAACCGTATTCCTGTGGGAATGTATTCTTATAAAGTGAGGAACCTACAGCGCTTGGTGCATGGTCTGCGGAATGACAAGGTACCTGCCATCCAGTTGGAGAGGGCAAAGATGGAGACTGTTCATCCCATGTGGGCAGGGGTGCTAGACTATTTCGTGTCATTCTCAACTCTTATGGAGAGAAAATTGGGCAGAGCTTTGTCGCAACACGTTGCACACAGCGACCAGTGTGGTGGATGCTAGTAACACATTTATTGCGCTCTTGGATTCACATGTCCATCAGGCCATGAATGTGCAGCACACAGAAGCTGATCAACAAACTGCACTCCTACCTAGAGAGATATCTTGGATCGAGGGCTGTCCTACTAAGTGCGTTGCGATGAGAACCACTCACATCTGGGATTGGTGCAATGGATCCAAAACCACGTCCTACTCCACCTCCTGCTCCCAAACTTGCACCAAAACTCCCACCAAAGTGCAACCCGCAATCCTATGGACCACAACTAGCGGAAGGGCAAAATAGGTTTGCGCAATAGGAGGGCGGATTCGAGTCCTCCGAGGGAGGGGGGTGGGCGGTCCAAGGACGGGGCTCCAAAGGCAGGAATGTTCATGAAACCAGATTTTGGGTATTTTTTACCCTGTAGATTGAAGAAACCTCCGGACGTAACTCCCGCCGGACCCGACGGGATATAAAAGGGGGCACGGGCAGGGCTAGGGGGGCAGTTCCCCTTGTGCGCTCAATCGTAATGGCCAGTGTCCAACAAGTGTAACACCCCTTTTTGGCGGATCCAAATAGGGGTGGGGGCAAAAGAAAACACTGAGTCCTGGGGGCGCCCAAGGCTCCTCCTCGGGAGTCGAGATGCCCGACCCCGTTCTATACTGGGGTCTGGGAAATAGGCACTCACAACCCCTCCATCCCTCGCGGGCTGTAAAGGTGGCCGCTACCAGTTTCACCCGGTCAAAAAGGAGGTATGAAGCAGTTTTTTTTTAGCACCATTTTTGGGTTTTCTACATTTTTACAAGAAAAATGTCGGACATCATTGCTTTGCCTTTTCAACCTTCCCCTGTGCCATGCACTCCTCATGAATAATTTGGGAAATCGGAAGATGTTTTTATGTATGAGATATTTCCCTCCACCTCTTGGAAGGATGGAAATGGGATTGTCCCGCAAAGATGGGCTTTGCAAGAGAAGGTAGCAAAAAGGATAGCAGACAAGCGGCGCTCCATTGCAACGTTATTGCCCTTAAAAGCCCAAGTAAAGGCTAGCTGTCAAGAGGCACACTGCTTGAGAGTGAGAAAGCATTTTACCCGTATGGATCATTTGGCGCGCAACTTTGCACTCGAGCGCGCCAAGTGTGCTCCCGTCAGGCTCCTACCTTCCCCCATTAGCGATGCCCACTTGATCACTACACCTCTTTGTTGAAAAGCATTTTAAACAAAGACGAGTCATTTGCCCCCTTCCCCCTATCCTCCCCCCTAAGCCCTCCACACCACGCCGAAGCACGATCACGGATTCGTTTATGACCACCCCACGTCCTCTCCGCCCCGCCGCCTCCAAGCAAGTCCACAAAGGTACAGTAATGACGGACTTTTTTTGCCGCAGTACTGAGCGCTCCTTCCCATCCCCAACAAAGTGGTCCTCACCCCAACAATCCATACCACTGCAACAATGCGCACTCCTCCAAGACTCACATTAGCACCCTCCGTGCATGCTGCACCTTGCAGTGCCACGTCCACGTCCACTTGCGATTGAACGTCAAGCATTGACTCTGAATCTAATTCCACAAGTCGTGATTCTCCTTGTGATTGCAGTACTTCAAGATCTCATGTTTCCCATTCATCATATGATTTATTCTAGTCTTAGGTGTAGTGCCAATAGGAGGCCAAGGAGGGGCGCTGCTGCCCCCCCTCCCCCGGCCTTTTTTTGCGTTATGGGATGTAGCCGGAATGGACCGGAGATAAGTACCAGGACCGTTGGTTTGGGGTGGGCGGGTGCTGGAAATCATTTTTCATCATTGAACCGTCGGATTTTGCGTTGTGCATGCTACTTTTTAGGCCCTTTGACCTTCGAGCCTCGAAGGGGGCACGGGAGTCTAGGAAAGGGGCTCGAACCCCCAACCCCCCCCGAGCAAAACTTTCTTCCGCGGTCCCAGCTAGGCGTATGGACGGGCCACCTCATGTTGCTCCAAAGTGGCTTGCCAATCCCGAAATGCTGTCCATAAGCGTGCGGACACGCCCATTCAACGTTATTAGCAATGATGATGCAAGCACCTACCAATGGGCCGATGATACTGACTCAAATAATGCGATTTTGGTTCACGGGGCCACAAGCAGAGTCCCCCTAGTTCTTGAGGAGGATGAGTTCAGTTTGTCATATGATGTTACTACACAAAAATACAAACACCCTTGTGGACAGTGGCACCCAGCTGAAAGAGATGTCGCCTTGTAAAAACGTGTTCTAGGTATTGTGTCCATCAATTTTTGGAGCACTGCATCGTCTTTTGTTGTCGAAATGGTTGTGTACAGAACACCTCTTGTATTGTTACCACTGATGGCCTAGCTGCAGGTAGTGCAAATGTTGCTGACGAACTTGATGTTCCTGCTGGGGATGCTGTAACGTCAGCCGAGCTGGGAACCCTTACATATTCAGTGCTTACGAGGACGGCGATGGTGCAACTAGTTGCGAGGAGTAGAGTGACTGCGTCGGTGGACCGGGATCGATGGATTGAGGCGAAGAAGATGAAAATTCCTAACACAAAGCTCTCTTGCGACCAACATGCCGAACATGGATGGACCGCAAAACTTGACGAAAAGGATGTGCACACGGGGGACGATCCTGGTCGGGACCTGACCCCAAAGGGGGGGGACCCCCCCCCCCCCTCTACGGACTCCAAAATTGTCGCACGGCACAATGTGTTTTGTCGGCGCCAAACGCGCCGCACATTTTGTTTTGGGCATTCGCAGGGGGATTTTTTTTTGTTCGACCCTATGCGGCTAAACTCAAAATACTTGGAATTTCGGGGAGAATTCAAAAATGGCTGAAAAGCACAAAAAAGGTTATGTAGCCACCTTGCCCACTTCTGGGCCACTTCTGATTCTGCCCCCGGCCCCGAGGCGGAGGGGATCCCCGAGGCAGCAGGGGTTGTGTAGCCACCTTGCCCACAAGTGGGCCACTGCTGATTTTGTCCCCAGCTCTAAAGCGGAGGGCCCCCCAGAGGCGGCAGGGGTTATGTAGCCACCTTGCCCACATGTGGGCCACTTCTGAATCTGCCCCCCGCTCCGAAGCGGAGGGGCTCCCCGAGGCGGCAGGGGTTATGTAGCCACCTTGCCCACAAGTGGGCCACTTTTGATTCTGCCCCCCGCTCTGCTTGAGGCCCCTCCCCTCCCTTCGCTTCTCTATATATATGTCTGTGGTTTGTGACAAGGGGTAGGGACGGCACACGACGAGTGGGAGGATGATTTTGCTGCTTGGGGCGCCTCCCCTTGCTTCGCTTCTATGTATATATGTCTGTGGTTTCCGACAAGGGGAAGGCAAGGCCTTTGGGCGAACTGAAGACAACATTCAGTACTGCTCTGAAAGTGCTGCAGTGCAGCAAAACAATCATGAGCTATCAACCGTCACAGTGCGTCTTGTTAGCTTTGTTTGTTTGCGCGCTTGGACGGGGCCTGATCGAAAAGATGCTAGGTTTGGGTCAACGAGGGGGGGGTCCCCCCCCCTTGGAGGGGAGTCCCCCCCCCACCTTACAGCCCCCCAACCTGTTGAACACCCCTTGGGGTCACACATTGGCTGGCAGCGGCCCCCGTGGATGTGCGGCTACGCTACGAGATTCCGGAGTTGCATCCGCCACGAGGTACCCTAGAGCGTGAGGTGTGGATTGACGAAGGTACTGTTTGCAATGTCTCGTGTTTCTCATGCCTCGGTAGCCGCATTCCTAGAAAAAGCGCACCAAAGGTTGCTCTGACGTCAAACTCTCATTGAGACACACCAGTGTTAGACAGACGGGCGTAAGCGCGTTCTGGCATGTCACCACATGACTGCGGTAGCATTTCGCCACTACAAAAGAATCATCTCGCAACAAAACTCCCCGCCAGAATGGTGCTTGTTCATTATTGCTGAAGTCATTAAAAGTGACCGTGGCCTTGACTCGCGTCAAACTCTGGTGGGGGAAGCAACACGATACAATACTCCGTGAGGGTTTTCCAAACATCGCCAACAAGTGTGGAGAAGTTGCCCGTCATTCATTGCTCGTATAGTTGATTTCCTTGGAAAAGCGCGCCAAAGATCGCTTCGACCACAAAGTGGTACCGTGGCATACGCCTATGGCACGCTTGTCTTGATGTCCACATTCAACCTTCCATGGCATGTGACCCCCTAATTCAGTCTCTTCATTTCGGTTATATGTCCGGAATGTAGTATGAGATTCACCTAGGCAAGTACACTAACCAGAAGGAACTAGTTTCTGTCGCCATCAAGAAGGCGCGACTGCTAAAGGGGAAGAGCAATTTGGTATGTGAGTTTTCGTGGGCTTGCACTGAAGTTTCAATTGGATTCAACATCATTCTCCTTTCCTCTATAAATCATACGATGGTGTCTGGAAGTTGGGGAAGCCCCTATGCTATTTACTAGCCGGCACCAACAATGAGCTCTCTGAAGCTTTGTCGAAGTACCATGACAACACGGAGACAAGTTTGTAACGGCCAGCTGGTGCCTAGATGTACGTAGAACAGTACTTGCTTCTCCACTATTGGACCCTTTAACCGCATTTGGAAATCACGAGTCTGAAGGAGACATTGGGCCTTTGCTGGACACATATGACGCGGTTGTTGCCTTCGAGAAGCGGAAGGATGCCAAATCAATTGGATTGGGATGGCTTGTCATGGGTATCAAGTAAGGAAGCTGCTTGGAGGCATGCATTTTTGCATTTTGCGAATACCTTTGTGCATCCCACGAAAAGAATATATGTATATATATATATATATATATATATATATATATATATATATACATATATATATATATATATATATATATTCATACACACACACACACACACACACACAGACACACACATATATAAAGATATATATATATATATATATATCCTCCAATCTACACCCCTCTCCCAACTCTAGGTGGCTCCACCACACGGCTCTAAGGTACGTGCGAAGGGCACAAAGTGGTGCATACATGTGGTGGAAGGGGCTAAACTCGGTCAAAACGGGCTCAAAACGGGCTAAAAACACTTGTTTGAGCATCCCAAATGGTCTGGGATCACTTTTGGAAAAACGCGTTTTTGACCCATTTTTGACCCATTTTTGGTCCCCAAATGGCCCATTTTCAAGGCATTTTGGGATTTTCCATGAGCCAAAACCTGTCGCCACGGGCTCAAAATGGGCTAAAACCACTTGTTTGAGAGGCATAAATGGTCCAGGATCACTTTTGGAAAAACGCGTTTTTCACCCATTTTTGACGCATTGTTTGTCCCAAAACGGCCCATTTTCAAGGTATTTTGGGATTTTCCATGGCCCCAAACGCGCCACCACGGGCTCAAAACGGCCTAAAAACACTTGTTTGAGCATCCCAAGTGGTCTAGGAACAACTTTGGAAAAAATGATTTTTTTCGCCCCGGGGACCCTGGTGGACCCACCGTTGGCCCCCACCGTGCGCGGGCCGGGCTGCCCTCCGGCTGCAACAAGTGACCACTGGTACGGGGGTCTGGGTGGCTCGTTGGGCTATTGTGAAGCTTGGAAACCACAAAAAGTGGGGGCTTGCGGGTGGACTAGGTGCCCTCGGAATTCGGATTTGAGCCACGTAACCCAAGATACGCCCTGTGCTTGGTTTCGGGGTGGTGATGCGCGTTGCGCAGGTTTTTGGGGCTTTTTGGCGCCTTTTTGGGCCAGTTCTCGGACATATCGTGGAATTGAAGGGCACTAGAGAGCTCTTTGACACGGTGAAGTCAAGCCGCAGTGTACTCACCGTATCCCTTCGTTTGGGCGTTTCGCCCGGGTTTTGGGGCTGTTTTGGGCGAAAAATGGCTGTTTTTGGCCCAAAAGTGCGCAGATTGGGGAGGGCACCTCCTAACTTGGCGCCACATATATATATATATATATATATATATATATATATATATATATATATATATATATATATATATATATATATATATATATATATATATATATATATATATATATATATATATATATATATATATATATATATATATATATATATCCTCCAATCTACACCCCTCTCCCAACTCTAGGTGGCTCCACCACACGGCTCTAAGGCACGTGCAAAAGGCACAAAGTGGTGCATACATGTGGTGGAAGGGGCTAAACTCAAAACGGGCTCAAAACGGGCTAAAAACACTTGTTTGAGCATCCCAAATGGTCCGGGATCACTTTAAGAAAAACGCGTTTTTGACCCATTTTTGACCCATTTTTGGTCCCAAAATGGCCCCTTTTCAAGGCATTTTGGGAGTTTCTAGGAGCCAAAACCCGTCGCCACGGGCTCCAAATGGGCTAAAAACACTTGTTTGAGCATCCCAAATGGTCCAGGATCATTTTTGGAAAAACGCGTTTTTGACCCATTTTTGACCCATTGTTGGTCCCAAAACGGCCCATTTTCAAGGCATTTTGGGATTTTCCATGGCCCAAAACGCGCCACCACGGGCTCAAAATGGCCCAAAAACACTTGTTTGAGCATCCCAAGTGGTCTAGGAACAACTTTGGAAAAAATCAATTTTTTCGCCCCGGGGACCCTGGTGGACCCACCGTTGGCCCCCACTGTGCGTGGGCTGGCCGGCCCTCCGGCTGCACCAAGTGACCACTGGTACGGGGGTCTACGTGTCTCGTTCGGGAATTCTGAGGCTTGGAAACCATAAAAAGTGGGGGGTTGCGGGTGGACTAGGTGCCCTCAGAATTCGTTTTTGAGCCACGTAGCCCAAGATACGGCCCGTTCTTGGTTTCGGGGTGCTGGTGCACATTGCGCAGTTTTTGGGGCTTTTTGGGGCTTTTTTCCATGGCCCAAAACGCGCCACCACGGGCTCAAAATGGCCTAAAAACACTTGTTTGAGCATCCCAAGTGGTCTAGGAACAACTTTGGAAAAAATCAATTTTTTCGCCCCGGGGACCCTGGTGGACCCACCGTTGGCCCCCACTGTGCGTGGGCTGGCCGGCCCTCCGGCTGCACCAAGTGACCACTGGTACGGGGGTCTACGTGTCTTGTTCGGGAATTCTGAGGCTTGGAAACCATAAAAAGTGGGGGGTTGCGGGTGGACTAGGTGCCCTCAGAATTCGTTTTTGAGCCACGTAGCCCAAGATACGGGCCTTTCCTGGTTTCGGGGTGCTGGTGCACATTGCGCAGTTTCTGGGGCTTTTTGGCGCCTTTTTGGGCCGTTTCTCGGACATATCGTGGAGTTAGAGGCACCAAAGGTCCCTTGGTTGGAGAAAGTCAAGCCGCACATGGAGTGTAGCAGCCGTTTGCCTTCGTTTGGCTGTTTTGCACCCTTACTAGGGCTATTTTGGGCGAAAAATGGCTGTTTTTGGCCCAAAACTGCGCAGATTTGGGAGGGCACCTCCCGACTTGGCGCCACCGCCCCGGGCCGCCACCGGTGAGTTTTTGGCTCAAAACTTGGATTTGGCAAGGGCACCACCTAGGCTCTAGGATGGCTAGAGTAGAGTAGAGCCCGGAGCAATGAGGCGGAGCAATGGCCAAAACGGTGAGGAGAAGTGCTTGTTGCTTGTTGTTGCTTGCTGTTGCTTGTTGTTGCTTGCTTGTTGTTGCTTGTTAGCTAGATTTAAGGGGAGAGGGGTGTAGTAATATATATATATATATATATATATATATATATATATATATGTGTGTATGTATATATATATATATATATGTATATATATATATATATATGTATATATATATATATATATATATATGTATATATATATATATGTATATGTATATATATATATATGTATATATATATATATATATTGTATATATATATATATATATATATATATATATATATATATATATATATATATATATATATATATATATATATATATATATATACATATATATATATATATATATATATATATATATATATATATATATATGTGTATGTATATATATATATATATATGTATATATATATATATATATGTATATATATATATATATATATATGTATATATATATATATGTATATGTATATATATATATATGTATATATATATATATATATATGTATATATATATGTCTATTTTTTTTCGATGTCTTGCAGATATTTGTGATGGATCCCCCCCGGCGACCAGGCGCCGCGGGGGGTACAGCGAAACCCTGGCCGGGGGGCAGCCGGGGCCAACCAGGGCCGCGCCCCCCGCGGCATATGAAGTGGCTGCCCGCGGCAGCGGCTCCTGCGGGGGCTGCGGCAGCGGCGGGCGGTCACAGCGTGGAGCCGGCCGGCCCGACGACGCCACCGATAGGGGCCAGGTGCGTGCCTGCGACATGCGTGCGACATGCCTCCACAGTGTTCTGCGAAGTATACTGCGTAGTGAAGACAGGGGAAAGGGCAGGGCAGGGAGGGAGTGGCCGAGTGCGTGCCTGCGACATGCGTGCGACTTGCCTACAAAGTGTCCTGCGTAGTGTCCTGCGGAGAGAAGAGAGGGAAAAGGGCAGGGGAGGGAGGGGGAGGTAGGGCGGGAGTAGAGGGCCGCAGGCTGCGGGCCGGTGCGGACGAAACCAGGGCGCCTGGGAGTGACAAGGTGAAGGGGGAGTGGGAGGGGTGCCTCGCGTATTGCTCCGCAAAGTGTATGCCGGGAGGGTAAAGGGAGGACGGGGACAGAGACACCGAGGGCCAGGGACCAAGGGACCTGGGAAGGGCGACACGAGAGGACAAGGGAGGGCGAGCAGACATAAAACAGGACAGGGCCAAAGGGCGAGGGCAGAGAGAGGGAGCAAAGAGGGAGCGCTGCCACGCGAATTGCTCCGCATTGTGCTCGCGCTGGCCGGAGGGCAGAGGGACAGAGAAGGCAGGGCAGGGAAGAGGGCGTGCCATGGCGGCATGAAGGAGCGAGCGTGGGGCGGAAGCACACAGGTGCCCCACAACCGAGCGAGCCGCCCGCAGTGCGCGGGGGCACTGGACAAGGCGGAACACCACGGCGCGCTGCCGCAAGGCGGTCCACCCCCATGGGGGCAGTGTTCTGCGTAGAGTTATACAACAAAGGTCAGGTGCGTGCCTGCGACGTGCGTGCGACATGCCTACACGGTGTCCTGCGAAGTGTTCTGCGTGATGAAGAGAGGGGAAAGGGCAGGGCAGGGAGAGAGATGCGTGCGACCTGCCTACAAAGTGTCCTGCGTAGTGAAAACATGTAACTGTAGAGAGGGAAAGGAGCAGGGGAGGGGGAGATAGGGCGGGAGAAGAGGGCCGCAGGCTGCGGACCGGAGCGGACGGAACCAGGGCGCCAGGGAGCGGCAAGGTGGAGGGGGAGTTGGAGGGGTGCCTCGCGAATTGCTCTGCGAAGTGTAAGCAGGGAGGGTGAAGAGAGGACGGGGACAGGGACACCGAGGGCCAGTGACCAAGGGACCTAGGAGGCACGAGAGGACGAGGGAGGGCGAGCAGACGGCAGGACGGGGCCAAGGAGCCAGGGCAGAGAGCGAGGGCGCAGAGGGAGCGCTGCCACACGAATTGCTCCGCATTGTGCTCGTGCTGGCCGGAGGGCAGAGGGGCAGAGAAAGCAGGGCAGGGCAGGTGCCACGACGGCGCAAAAGAGCGAGCGTGGGGCGGAAGCTCACAGGTGCCCCACCACCGAGCGAGCCGCCCGCAGTGAGCAGTGGCAATGGACAAGGGGGGGAGCCGCGGCGCGATGCCGCGAAGAGGTCCGCCCCACGTAGAGTCACACGAAGAGGGCCAGGTGCGTGCCTGCGACGTGCATGCAACTGCGTGGAGAAGAGGGGGGAAAGGGCGGGGCAGGAAGGGAGATGCAGGAAGCGAACCTGCGACATGCGTGCGACATGCCGACAAAGTGCCCAGCGAGGGGACAACAGGTAAGAATAGAGAGGGGCAAGGGCAGGGGAGGGAGGGGGAGGTAGGGCGGGAGAAGAGGGCCGCGGGCTGCGGAGCAGACAGAAACAGAGAACCAGGGGGCGGCAAGGTGAAGGGGGAGTGAGGGGTGCCTCGCGTGTTGCTCCGCGACATGCATGCCGGGGGGGTAAAGGGCAGACGAGGACAGGGACACAGAGGGCCAGGGACCAAGGGGCCAGGGAAGGGGGGCAAGTGGGGACGAGGGAGTGTGAGCAGACAGGGGGCAGGACAGGGCCGAGGGGCCAGGACATAGAGAGGGGGCAAAGGGAGGGCGCTGCCACGCGACATGCTCCGCAATGTGCTCGCGCTGGCCGGAGGGCGGAGGAGCAGAGAAGGCAGGGCAGGGACGAGGGTGTGCCACAGCGGCATGAAGGGGTGGGCGTGGGGCAGAAGCACAAAGGTGCCCCAATGCCGAGCGAGCCGCCCGCAGTACGCGGGGGCACCTGACAAGGCGGAGCGCAGCGTAGAGACATACCACGAGGGCCAGGTGCGTGCGTGCGACTTGCCTACACGGTGGCCAGCGAGAGGTAGAGGGGACACAGGGCAGGAGAGGGAGGGGGAGGCAAGGCGGGCGAAGAGTGAAGAAGGCCGCAGGGGAGTGCGGAGCGACCAGCGAGCCTCAAGCCTGGGGGCCGGGGCGCCAGGGGGAGGCAAGGGGGAGAGGGAAAGGGAGAGGTGTGAGGCGGGGAGGGTACAGCGAAGGCGAGGACAAGGAGACAGGGGCACAAAGGGCTGGCCAGAGCAGAGGGAGGGGGCGACGAGGGGGACAGGGGCAAGCGCAGCGTAAGGCGAGCACAGGGGGCGAGGGAGGGAGCAGCGGGGCCAGGGTAGGGGATAGTTGCCTAACGTCGTGCCGTGCGCCGTGCGCGTCCTGCAACCTACTCTGACCTCATCCATGCGTCATGTCTTGTCCGTCACGCCTAGGACAGGAAGCAGGAAGCGACACGGGGGGACGGGCACCTACGGCGCCATCCGTAGGGCCTCCCGTGCAGTGACCCCACCAGTGGCGCAGAGGGGACGCGCACCAGTGGCGCCATCCACTGGACCCCCTGCGCCTGTTGCGGAGTGTGCGACGCAGAGGGGACGGGCACCAGCGGCGCCAACCGGTGGGCCCCCTGCGGCGTGAATTGAACTGTACTGATTAACTAGGTGGCCAGGGGATGCCACAAATGAATCCCCCATCCGCCTCCCCGCGTCTCTGCCATAGGACCTCAGGGGCCTCCATCGCGCTCGGGGGTGGCAGAGGCCCGGGGGACGAGAGCGTCCGGCCGCTTTGTAGCCGCCACTTCCAGCGGACTGATACCACGGCACCGGTATCAGGACGCTCGGAAGTGGATACACAGGCACCAGGGAGAGGATGGGAGGTCGGCCCCCCCCGGGCTGTTTGGTGCCGAAACAGGGGCCCACCCCTCGTCCAGGGCGGCGGATGGCGCAAGAAGCCTTCGAGGCGTACGGTAAGTCCTCCCCGCTGCCCGCACTTCATCATCTTCCGAATCCACCCGGGTACGTACTTCCTCCAGTAAGTATGGGCACAGGAGGGAGCAGGCACGGGACACAGAGCACCATGCGGAGACGCGGCGACTACCGCCGAGGGGGCAACAGCGGCTGGTGATCATGGAGTGCGGGGCCTTTACCATGGAGCAGGGAGGGAAGGCCCAAAGGGAAACCTCCCCCCCCCCCCCGCGGCAGCCAAGTGCCTCGCCCCGTGGTTGTGCTGTGCCTACGACATGCCTGCGACGTGCGTGCAACGGAAGGGGGGCGCAAAGGGCGCCCCACCCCCCCCCACCACCACCACCCCCCCGAGGGCGAAAGCGGGAAGGGAGGGGGCGAAAAGAGCCCCCCCCCCCCCCCCCGAGGACGACGCGGCAGGGTGGGGAGGCAGAGGAAGGAGAGTGCGGGACGAGCCACACGACCGTGCCCGTAGAGGGCGCGCTCCGTGCGAGCCCCGGCGGGGGGACCACCGGGGGTGCGGGCGTAGGATAGAAGGGGCGACGGAGGGAGCCGCGAGGCTAACCCCCCCCCCCCTGCAGAGGGACGAAAACCACGCCTCGTGCCTACGACGCGAGGGCAACGGCAGGAAAACGACAAGGCCCCCCCCCCCCCACAAGCCTCCGCCCCCCCAAGGGTGGGGGTTGCGGGAAGGGAAGGGCGGGCAGCGGCCCCCCCTCACCAGCGGGGGGGGCACCGGGGGAGAGCACGCAGCGTGGACAGGGCAAAGGCAAGGGCCACGCGGCGTGCCTCACACCCCAGCAGGAGGACAAGGGCCGTGCCGCGTGCCAGTGCCGTGCCTGCGACGTGCTTACGCCGGAGGAAGGGCAACGAGGGCGCACCCCCCCCCCCTCGCCCCCACCTCCCGCACCCACCGAGGACAGAGGCGAGGGCAACGGGGAGATGGCGAGGGGACAAGAGGGATGACGGTAGCGAGCGGCGGACCCCCCCCCGGGGACACCGCGGCGGGGTGGAGTGACAAAGGGGCGAGACGACCGTGCCCAAGGGGGGCACGCGCCGTGCAAGCCCCCACGGGGGGACCGCCGGGGGTGCAACCGCAGGAAGGGTAGGGTGACGACGGGGGCCACACGGCAACCCCCCCCCCCCCTTGCGCAAAAGGGAGGACAGCGAGAACCCCCCCCCCCCCCCGCCTCCAACACCGACGCCAACCCGCAGAAAGGGCGAGGGCGGAAAAAAAAAAAAAAAAAAAAAACAAAGACACAAAGCGAGCAACCAAGGGCACCAACATGCCGGAGCAGAGACAGCCAGCAGGGGCAGACGGGACAGGGCGGGAGCCAGGGGGCACGGCAAGGGGCCAGGGCCCCTGGGGAAGAAAGCAGGGGAGCAGGGACCAACGGGGGGGGGCGGGGTGACAAGGGCCCGCGAACGACGCTGGTGAGGTACCCGACCTCTGGGGTTTGGGGGCCCCCCCGGTGTCCGTATCGGCCCCATCTGAGCGCGAGCAATAAGGTGGGATACGCCCGGGACCGATGGCCAGCGGCCCGAGGTGGCACCGGCCTGGGGGGGTGGCCAATGGGCCTGACCAGGAGCACTCCCCACGGCACGTACTGCGGTTCGTGTCCTGTGAGGGGCTGCGGGTAGGGCACACCGTCCATCGGGGTAAGCAAGAGACGTGCCTAACCCGCAAGGACTCCCCAGTGACCCACAGTGTACCCGACCCCGGTGTGGGGAAGGGCCGACGTACCTGGTTACGACGCAGGTCCATTTGTACTGAGCGGGTACAAATGGACGGCCCGTACAACAGAGTTACACCCTGACGGGGAGTGCATGCATCGGCCCCCCCGTGGGGAAACTCCCGGGGGGAGGGACCAGAGCCGGCGTCGGGCGCCCCCCCCCCCCCCAACCCAAGGGCCAAGGGGCACACCAAGCGAACACAGACGGGGGCACAGGAACACGGAGGGAAGAAGGGGCGAGCAAGGGGGGTGCGCAGCTGTGTCGTGCGAAGTGTTGTGCAACCATACACCAATGGCAAGCGGGACGGGCCATGGAGTCCACCCGTTCTCCCGTGTCCTTAGCTCACACAGCCTTCGTTAGCTAAATGTCGCTATCTGTCCCCACCAATCCCGCGGAGTTGCCAGCCTTCCGGCGACGTGCCCGGCGCCTGGTAGACACAGTGTCTGATCTCGTCAGACACGGGCCGCACACGTACGCGGCGTTCCAGGCGCGCGTGGACGCGGACCGTCCGGCCAGGGACAACGGGTGGGACCACTTCGTCGACGTCTGCTTGCGGCAGATGTTGGCCCGCGATCCCCACCCGTACAACGCGCCCGACGTTCAGGCGCGGTTCGCAGCGGGCACGGTGCCGTTCGGGGTGCACCTGCTCAACCGACTACTCCGATGTCTACAAGATCTCGGGCAGCTCGAGGACGCGCAGCGCGGACGGCCCCCGGTGGGGTTGGCGGGGCAGCCGGGGTATGCGGCGCCGGGTGCGATTCCGATGCCGCCGCCCCCTGGCCTCGGGCCCATGCCCATCCCGCCCTTTGGGACTCACCACCACCACCAACTTCATCTCCATCACCTACTTCATCACCCCGTCGGGTTCCCCATGATGCAGCATCACCTCCCACACCAACACGTACACCCGGCGGCTGTGCCACAGCCCCCAGTCCATCTTCACCTTCACCACCAACTGGCGGCTGTGCCACAGCACCCTGTCCACCTACACCATCACCATCATCATCACCAACCGCACCGGCATGTGGAGTACCCGCATCCCCTGCCCCAGCAGCACCCAAGACCGCCTCAGCACACGGTGCCGGTGCCGGAACCGGTGCCGGTGCCTGGGCCGGGGCGGAGTGCCCAGCAGCAAGGGGTGTCGCAAGGGGCTGTGCCACAGCACCTCGTCCACTTTCACCATCACCGTCACCATCACCATCCGCACCAGCAAGTGGAGTACCCACATTCCCTGCCCCAGCAGCAATCACTGGCGCCTCAGCACACGATGCCGGTGCCGGAATCGGTTCCGTTGCCTGAGCCAGGGTGGGACGCCCAGCAGCAGGGGGTTTCGCAAGGAGCTGGGCCACAGCACCCAGTCCACCCTCACCATCACCATCACCAACATCGTCCACACCAGCATGTGGAGTATCCACATCCCCTACCCCAGCAGCACCCACGGCGGCCTCAGCACACAATGCCGGTGCTAGAGCCGGTACCGGTGCCTGGGCCGGGGCGGAGCGCCCAACAACAGGGGGTGTCGCAAGAGGCTGTGCCACGGCACCCCGTCCACCCTCACCGTCACCATCACCATCACAGTCCGCACCTGCATGTGGAATGCCCTCGCCCCCCGCCCCAGCGGCACTCACAGCCGATGCCTCGGCACGCCGTGTCGGTGCCGGTACCGGTGCCGGCTCCAGAACCGGGGCGGGGCGCCCAGCAGCAGGGGGTGTCGCAAGGGGAGGCAGCACATGGTGTGCCCCCGGGCGAGGCGAAGAGTATGGGGGCACCTGCGCCGCCCCTGGCAGAGCCTCAACCGGAGGTTCCCGCGGCGGGGTCGCCACCGCGGACGGTCCAGATGCCGGACCCGGCCGTGCCGCGCGAGGCCCCGCCCGTGGTGCCGACGGGCCCGGAGCCAGTGGTGCCGGGTGGGATGCAGGGCGCGGCCCCCGTGGGGAGGACTACGACGGGGGTACAAGCGGGGGAGGATGCGGCGCAGGAGGCGGCAGTGGCTGGCCCGCGAGGCATCAGCGAGCTGCTCACGCAGGCCCTGGAGGAGTACCGGCGGACGGCCGTGAGGAGTGGGGGAGCAGCGCCGGAAGGGGCTGACGCCGGCGAGCTAATCGCGCAGGCGCTCGCGGCTGTCGCCCCGAGGACGGACGGGGCCCAGGAGACGTCGACGGAGGCGGTTTCTTCGGGGGGACAGGACGCGGGGCGGGGTGTGCCGAAGGCGCAAACGCCAGCGGAGGGCGGCGGGGTTGTGGAGCCCAGTGGGGGACGTGCCAAGGGGGAAGGAGTGGAGGAGTGGATGTGGGAGTGGCGGGAGTGGCGCCAGGTGGCACCCGGTGTGCCGTGTCCGGCGGGGCTGGCGTACAGCATGGACCTCCATGCGGGCACCAGCTGGGCCCGGCTGCCCGACAACTTGCGGGCACGGCTGGACGCGGCGGAGGCGGCAAGGGGCGGAGGCGCTGACGAGCGGCCTCTGGCGCCCTTCCCGCCGCGGCCGGACACGCCGCCGGCGGTGGTCGCAGCCGGGGACGGGGCGGAGGGGGGGCAGGAAGCGGAGGAAGTGGAGGACGAGGAGGCATACGGGCCCGGCGAGTCGGCGCTGGCCCTCATGTTTGAGGACGACGCCGGGCCCGACGTCTACGCCGGCATGGACGAGGACCCGGCCAACGAGCCGCTGCGGCCCATGCCCACTGCGGTGCCGCCCCCTCCCCTGGGGAGCTGTGAGCGGCGGCACTGCAGGTACCATGCGGCCGAGGGCGCCCACAGGCACCGCCTCACGGGCACGGGGCAGCGGGGGGCAGAGATGCTGGCAAGCGCCCTGGAGCGCTATGAGCTCCAGCGCCCAGGGCAGGTCGCCCGGGAGATGGCCCTGGCGGCGGCGTCCCCGGGCGACGGCCAGGTCCGCTGCGTCCAACTGGGGGATGCGGCGGTCCTGGGTCATCACCCCGGTGATGTCCGGGCGGCCGAGCCCCAGGAAAGCCTCCCCCTGTCGGTGCGCCTGTCCGTGGTGCGCCTGATGGGCGAGGCAGGGCTGGAGGACGTGCGGCGGGACGAAGGCCTGTACGTGGCCTTGTGGCGGGGTGGGGCTGACGCTTGGCGTCGCGAGCAGGCTGGGCGGCCCCTCACACCCCAGGCGCTGGGGTCCCATGCGCTCCTGGTGGCGTTGCACCCCGAGGGTGCAGAGGTCGTGTTCGGCGCGGACCGCCTGCTGCTGACCGGGGATGGGGCGGTCCTCGTCCCCACCTCCAGCAGCTACCGCCTTGAGAGCCGCGGCGGTGACCTCAAGCTGCTGGTGGTGGTGGGCACGCGCCTCGACGGGAGTGCCGCCCCCCAGGGGTCCGCACGCGCGATCCCGGTGGGAGGAGACGGGGAAGCAGGCCGTGGCGGTGACGAGGTGGGGCAAGAGCAGCCCACGGGGGAGGAGCAACAGCAGGATCAGCCGGAGGTGGCCAGGGAGGAGGTGGACGTGCAGGCCATTGTGGCGGCGGCCCTGGCGAGGATCTCGGATGCTGCGGGCCCGCCGCCGACGACGGAGGAACTGGAGGAGGAGGACCAGCGCAGGGGGGGTGAGGATGCGCAGGTCGCCATGGAACAGGACGAGGAGCCGGAGTTCAAGGGTGAGGAGGCGCAGGGTGCCGGGGAGCAGGACGAGGAGCTGGTGATCGTGGGGGCGAAGGAAGCGCGTGAGGTGAGCCCCAGGGAGCCGGGGGTGGCGGATAAGGCTGGGCCGAAGACGGGGGAGGAGGAAACCTGCAGGCACTGGGCCAAGGGATGGTGCATGCGGGCAGATGCCTGCCGGTACGCCCACCCCCAGCCGCCGGTGCCGCGGGGAGTACCCCAGGAGTTGCTCCTGATCCTCCAGGCCATGGCCCGTGTGGGGGCTCTCAGCCTGGACCGCAGCCGGGACCACGGCAGGGGCCACGGGACGTTGCTGCAGGATGCGGTGGTAAAGGCGCAAGGGGGAGGACTCCCGGCGGTGGTGTATGCGGTGGAGAGTGGGGGCCTGACCGAGTGGGCGGTGGAGTTGCCGTGTGGCATGGCGGCCCTGCTCACTCCGTTCCCGGTGGTCCCGTGGAGGGACATGGTCACCGTCCAGGAGGCCAACCTGGGATGGGTGTGCACGTGGCACACACATCCTGCCGGCATGGACCCTCGCGAGTGGCAGGCTAAGGCGGTCGTGACGTACCTGTCCTGGTCGTTGCCGGCAGCGCCGGGTGCGTGGGCGCAGTGGTGGGACAGGGCGCTCAGCTGGGCGAGGGATGGCAGTGCTGTGGCGGCCTGCCCTGACCTCCCTCGCGAGCCCGTCTCAGTCCAGCCGTGGACTGTCTCCCTGCATCTCCCCACGGTGGCGGCTCGTCTTGCGACCACGGACCCGGAGGTCTCGCTGCTGGGAGACCGAGAGGGGCCAGGGCTTCGCCTGCGTCAGGGGCTGGAAGTTCGCACCGCCCGCCTCCCCAGCCCTGTGGACGGGGACATCCTGGGGGGACTTCAGTTCACGCGGGCTGGCGGGGCTGACGTGTGGACCGCTGTCCATCGCCAGCTCCCAGACGCGTGGCCCCAGGTGTACCGGCCCCCTGGTCACGAGCGTCTTGTGGGAGTGGAATGGCGCGTGTGGGCCGCCAACGGCCCGTGCCCACCGGTGGTGGTCCTGCCCAGGAGGACCAACCACCCCAGCTGGGAGACCGTGGCGGTCTTGTGGGGATGGGTGGCGGTCCGTGGGGCCGATGGCCACGTCTTCACTGCCCCAAGGGGCACGGTGATCGAGACCGACGGGGGGACGGCGTTGCAGCTCACAGCGGAGCCCCTGACCACGCATGCTGTAGTGGCCGTCCTCCAGTGGGGTGCCAACAAGCCGCAGCCCTGGCGCGATCAGGTCGCAGTGGCTGTCTGGCGGGACCTGCCGGTCCTTAGGGCCGCCGTCTGGTCAGGAGGGGCGGGGCGGCACCTCCCGGGCGCACTCCCCTGGCTGCGGGGCGGCGGAGACGCCTCTCCCCCGCCAGCTGAGTTGCGGGGCGCCCTGGAGCGAGTGTACTCCGAGCCCAGGCACCAATTCCTGGTGGCCGCGGACCATGGGGTGGAGCTCAGCGACGACGTGGTCGCGCTGGCAGCCGACGTGGTGCAGTGCCTGGCCCCCCACGCCATGATGCTCCCGAGGGAGGGGTGGGAAGGCCAGCGGCACGACCAAACCCCGGCTGCCCTCCTCATTGCGAGGTACGTCGAGCTGGGGGGCTCAGAGGCGGTGTACCTCGACCGGTTGGAGACGCCGGACATGCGGCACTGGACGGCCCACCACCTCGTGGCCCCTGACACGCGGTTGGCAGTGGACCCGCTGGGCCGGCCTGTGGTGTCGGGGGCCCCGCCCCAATGGCCGCACACGTGGGACATGGCGGTCCGGACGATGCGCATGGCACCCAGGGGCCAGAGGGCGGGATGGCCGGGTGCGGAGCGTCTGCTGGCGGAGGCCCGGGCGGCTCAGGTGCAGCAGCCGGCCGGCAACACCAAGGACTGTGGCGTGTGCGCCCTCATGTCCGCCGTCGGTACCCTCCTCAGGGTGCCGAGGCCGGGCAACCTCCTGTCCGCGCTGGACAGGCGGTGGGTGGCGGCGGTGGTCCTCAACAGGGACATGGGGCCCATCGCGCGTCTGCCGTCCCTGGGGGAGCTGCCCGCGGCGGTGTTGGAGGCCCTGCCGGCGCCCCGCGCGCCCTTGGACCTGGCAAACGTCCCGCACAACGTGGGGCTGCCCGGGGCGCGCATGCAACATGCCCTGCTGTGTATGGCAGCGGCGTCGGACGGGGGGATGTCCATGCTGGCGACAGTGTCCCTGCAGCACGTGCAGGACGCGATGCAGCAGCAGCGGATGCATGCCCCCCAGCCGTGGGAAGAGAGCGCCAAGCGGTGGCTGCGGGTGGAGAGCGTGTCCTCCACCCATACGGTGGGCATGGCGGATATGGGGCGGTTGGTGGTGTTGGAGGGGGCGGAGTATTGGGCCTGTGTTCGGGTGGAAACGGGGGGACTGGAGTGGGTCGTAGTCACCGCGTGCCGGCTCAGGAGGCAGCAGTCCAGGGGCCCGGCCTGCTACCGGGTGTTCCAGGAGTGCCTCAGTGGTCTGGGGCCGGTGCGCAGGGCGCACAGGTGCACGGCCGAGGACATCCCGCCAGCGCCGGCGGTCTTCGTGGAGGTCACGCGGCCGCCAGTGGTCCAGGGGCAGGACGTCTGGCCCGTAGTCCCGAGCAACATGTGGCAGGCTGAGCATGCAGCTGGCATATGCAAGGCGCTGCAGGGTCACGCGGCGGCCCTCCCCAGGGCCCCGGCGGCGCAGTCGTCCAGCAACAGGCCGGCAGCCTCGCTTGCACTGCTGCATAGCGCGTCGCGGGCGTGGTACTGGGTTGTGGCGGCGTTGGAGCCCCACTCCTCGGCGCTGCGCCTGTACGATCGCGGGCAGGGCACGGTGCTCACGGTCCGCCCCGCCGACCTGGAGGCCCTGCACCTTAGTGCACTGAGTGGCGACGGGGGCGACGCGCTGTGCCTCCAGGGGACCGTGGCAGGCGCGGCCGCGACACGCTTCCGCCGGCAGAGCGGAGGAGATGCCCTCCGCCTGGTTATGGCGGAGAACATGGGGCCGTGGCTCCGGGCGTTCTCCACTTCCAGGTGGAGGGTCGAGGGCGACCGGGAGAAGTTCGCCGACGCGTGGCGCCGCTGGGTGGATGAGCAGTTTCCCGTGGGGGGAATGCTGCACCTGCCGCAACCACCAAGCGTGCCACCAGTGCGGCCTGCGGCGCCCCCAGCTGCGGCGGCGAAGCAGGCCCCGAAAGCGGCGCCCCAGCCGCCGCCCAAGAGGAGCCCCCCGCCTCAGTATGGCGCCTATGTCAACATTCGGTACGTGCTGCGGCACTTCGGCGGTGACTTGGCCACGGATCAGCGTGGGACAAAGACGATCAACGTCTGCCCCTGGTCTCGGCTGGATGGGGCTGGTCACTGCACATGGAAAGCTGGCACGCACTGCCGGCCTACCCACCTCCACCCCAAGGACCTGCTAGACCACATCCAGCGGGACCATGTGACTGATCCGGCACAACGGGACCAGGCGCTGGCCATGCTGGCTGGCGTTATGCCGGGGGGCCAGGCGGGGCCTTTCGCGTCGGCCCAGGCGGGGTCCAGAGCGCTCACGCTGCCCACGGGTGCCCGCCCTGCGGCGGGGCGCGGGGCGTCGCCGTCGGCAGCACGGTCTCGGGCGATTGGGTCTGCAGCGCGGCGAGGGGCAGTGACCTCTACGGGGAGTACGGCAGCAAGTACGTCCGGCGGGCAGACTGAGGGGGAGCCCGCCGCATCTGCCGGGTCTCGGCAGGCGACGACAGCCTCGGGCGGAGGCCCACGGGGTCAGGGGCCACCTCGCCGGCCACCCGCGCCGGATGCAGGTGGTCCCCCAGAGCCTGCTGGTGGCCCCTCTCCATCCAGTGATCCGGATCCGGCGGGGGGCCCCGATCCACACGTGCAGCCGTGAAGGGGCCCCGCCTCCGACACCAGAGCGGCGGTGTCCTGGAACGTCCAGGGCTCGATGCGGGGGGACGGTGTACCAGTGACCCCAGGTATGCTCGACGGTGATGCGGTGGCGGCGGGTATCATGAAGGCCGAGGGTGCCATCCTGGGCCTATTCCAGGAGACTGGCCTGCAGGACCCTCAAGGTGTGGTGCACTCCGAGAACCAGTGGCGTCACCATGGGTATCATACATACCCAGGGGTGGATGCCCAGGCGGCGTCGGCGGCGGCGGTGCGCGGCGGGCTCTTGATTGCCCTTCGGGCGGACGTGTTCGCCGCGGAGGAGGTTCGAGACATCGTGGACATCGTGCCGGGCAAGGCCATGGCCCTGGATGTGGTGACCGCAGGTGGCACCCTCACGGTCATCAACGTCCACGGCCCGGGCAGCGGCGGCGACTCCTGGGCGTCTAAGGCGTCCTTCTGGGCTGACGTGGCCATGTACGCGGCGGCCAAGAGCGCGGGTGGCACCAGGGCCGTGCTCCTCGGAGGGGACTTCAACGTGTGGCTGGAGTCCCCGTGGCACCCTACCACGAGGAGGTTCCAAGCCCTGTGGGAACAGTGTGGCTTCCGCAGGGCAGGCCCGGAACGGGAGGAGGACAGGAGGCCCACGAGGGCGGGGCACCGACTGGACTCCTTCCTTCTGAACTCGCCTCTGGTCCCGTGGGCGGCGCGTGAGCGCCCTCACTTGGCGCCGGGGCGGTCTCCAGCGTCGCTGGGGTCGGATCATGGCCCTGTGGTCCTGGACATCCCGCTAGCGGTGGCCGGCAAAGAGAGGGTCACCAGGATGGCCTACTCGCACGCCCAGGGCAGGCTGCACGCCATACGCCCGGACTCCCCGGGGGTTCGTGAGGCGGTGGCGGCAGTACTGCAGAAGGCCTGCGGGGATCAGCGATTACAGGCGTGGCTCTCATCGGACCAGGACACTGCCACCATGGGCACGTCGGAGGTGCAAGCGGTCTTTGACCTGCTCTACGCCTTCCGTGATGACGTGTCCAGGGTCACGGGAGTGCGCATGCCTTCCGGCGTGGACCCGCAGTACCCACACGGGCAGGCGGAAACGGAGGCGTCGCTGGACCAGGTCCTCTCGGATCAGCAGGCCCTGGCCTGGCGTGCCCATCAGCTGTGGCAACGGGACGCGGCGGCGGCCGGACTCCACTCCCAGGAAGCGACTGCCCTGCTACAGCACCTCCGGCGAGTGGACCCCGACCTGTCCCCCGCCTCGGTTGAGGACCTGCGTGCCGCATTGGACCAACAGCTCCGCCAGCTGGAGACACGCGTGGAGGAGCTGCGGGATGTCCTCAGGAGCAACAGGCGCCGGTCCATCAAGGACTACTGGCGGGGCAGGGTACCGGACCTGCAGCTCCGATGGACGGCGATACGGGGGGCCATCAACGTGGTGAACTATGCCCCGTCAGGCCTTTGGTCCGTACGCGTCCGCGAGTCGGAGAAGGTGCTCTTGGAGGCCTCGGACGTCATTGGCGAGGTCCAGAGGTATTGGGAGGCGCTGTACGCCAAGCGGCCAGTGAACCTGCCGGCCTTCGAGCGGCTGGTCCGGGCCCACATTCCCAAAGGGGTGCCGGAGGAGTGGAGGTCGGTACAGGACTACACCATGCAGGACCTTAAAGACGCCGTGAGGCAGGCCGTGGCGGACGACAAAGCTCCGGGGTCCAACCGGGTCACGGCAGCCCTCATAGCAGAGCTGCCTGAACCGGTGCAGGGGCTCCTGGTGCATGCGTACAGGGCAATCCTGCGGGGTGCGGATGTCCCGGAGTCCTGGCACGAGGCCATTATCTGGCTGATGCCCAAGGGCACAGCCACGGGCAACCTGGACGAGTACAGGCCGATAGCGCTGGGGCAGCAAGACATGCGAATGCTCATGACCCCCCTCATGCGGAGGTTCACAGCTGTTCTGGCACGCAAGGGACTGGCCGCGGACTGGCAGTTCGGAGCCATGCCGGGCTCCACGGCGGCTGCCCCGGTGTTCCTGGCCCAGCGCAGGCTGCAGCGTGGGATGGAGGAAAACCACGTCCTGGCCTTCGATGTGTCGAAAGCTTTTGACACAGCGCCGCACGGAGCACTGGCGCTACTCCTGCGCCACATGGGTGTCCCGGAGGAGCTCATCAGGCTCTTCCACACCCTCAGCTGCGGGTCCCTGGTGCGCATCGTCACTGCGCATGGCCCGACGCCGAGCATACGGCTCCACAGGGGCCTGCGGCAGGGCAGTGCGGAGAGCGCTGTGCTCTACCTCCTCCTATTGGAGCCTCTCCTGCGGAGCCTTGCCTGTAAGGCGCGGGGAGATGCTCGCCACGCGGTGCCACCCCTGGTACAGGCGTACTGTGATGACCTCCTGCTGATAGCGCACTCCCTGCCGCAATTCCTGGAGTATGCGGCGATGATAGCGCGGTATCTCACGGACATGGGCATGTCCCTCAACGTGAGCAAATGCGCCTATGCCAGTACTGCTCGCATCCACTCGATTATGGTATACCTGAACCCGGGGGACACAGCGGCCCCATGGGTATGCTTACGTGCCAAGGGCACGGTACCATACTTGGGCCTGCGCCTCGATCCCAGGGGGATGGCGACCATGAAGGAGAAACATGTACTCCGGTGTGAAGCCCTGCTGGGCTGGTGCAAGAACACGCTGGGGCCGGCGTCGGTGCCTCATGAGGTGATGGCGGCCGTGGTTGGTGGCATCGTGCGGTACGCGGCGCCCTACCTGTCCGACACGGCGGAGGCGGTGGTCAAGCTGAACACTGCCATCAAGGCTGCGGCCCTGCAGTTTGAGAAGCTGCCCAAGGACCTGTCCAACGTGGCGGTGCGGTCAGGTCATGGGCTACGGTTGGCAGATGTCCAGGTTATCTGCCGCGACTCCGTCGTGGCGACCGTGGCTCAGCTCACCCACCACAGGTCGATGACGGTCCGTGATGAGCTGCGGGCCATGCTCCGAGACATGCACGTGCAGTACGGAGTGTGCGGGCAGTTCATGGTGCCCTCTGCGTCATTCGCCACGCACGCTGGCAATACGTGGGTGGACAGGGTGCTCAGGGCGATGGGGACGTTACGCGTGGGGCTTCTCATGCCATCGTCGGTGTACTCGTGTGCACACGCCCATCTGCCGCAAGTGCAGTGGGCAGGGCGGAAGTGGGTATCCCAATCCTACGCCTTCAAGGGTAGGGACACCTGCATTCTCTCGGGGCCCCGCACGGATGCGGCAGTGCAGTCCCTGACTGATCCCGCAAATGACCTCCTGCATGCGCGGCTCCCCTGCCCTACGCCTGGGCACTGGGCGGTCCAGCTACAGGAGTGCCACGAGGACCACCTGCACCTTCCGCACGCGGGAGTAGGACCCCACCAGCTGGACCATGTGTGGCTCACGGGGCTTCGCGACGTCTTCCGGCCGCAGCTGCCCGGTCCGTTGACTCACCGGCTCATACACCCGGTGCGCCGAAAGAAGGCCAGCAAACGCAATAGACAGTCCGCTGCGGGGGACGTGTATGTGGTGGGCGGATACAGGGAGGAAGGATGGGACCCGGCCAACCCGGGGCTGTCCATGCCGTTCGTCCCGCTGGCCGCCCTCCTGTTCCTGCTGGGGGACGTCTTTGAGGGCTACCAGCAGCAAGACGATCCGGCGTCCGTCCCCCTACTCACTCCCCACGCCGGGGGCGGCATCAGCCCGCCACCACTGTGGGTTGTGCACGGACAGCCGGCGTTTTCCAGGGCGTGCGCGGCGGTGCACAAGTGCGGCGAATGGGCAATTGTTCTTCTGCTACCGGCAGGCCCAATCCCGGATCCGGATGAGCACTCGGTCCCGGAAGTGGTCCGAATGTCCAACGTGCCGCATGATCCGCATGTCGCCGTCACGTCGTTGCGTGGCGGTGGCGCAGTGGAGCAGGGGTCTGTCGTGGTGTACCAGCCTTCCTGCTCCGCAACGGTTTGGGGGGCGGAATACACCACCGCCCTGGACGCCATCAAGTCAGTCTGCGGATGTGACCTGGCCTGGAGACCACATGCGGTGTATCGACCGAGGGTGGTCCTGTCCCCGGAGCTCACGGCCTCCAGCGCGGCGTCTCTGGGAAAGGTGGTGCAGAGCCCCCACTCCGACGTGGCGTGGCTAGAGCCCCACCGGTACTGCTGGGTGCCGGTGGCGACTAAAGTCACATCGTCTGACGCGTCGCCCCAGGGAGACGACGCCACAAATGTGGCGGTGGCCAGCCACGGAATCCCCACGTGGACGGGTGCCATCTACGGCACGGTCCCGGAGGCAGAGATCATTGGCGCGGCGGCGTACTTGTTGCACACGCCCCCGTCAGCGTGCACGGTACACGTGGTGGATGCGTCCGTCATAGGAGCGCATCTCCGCAGGGCGCAGGAGGCCCTGTACCGTGGCATCAAGGGGCCGACGTCACATCTGGTCAATCAACATGCACTGAGCTGGATAGTGGAGGGGCTGCGGCGGCTGCCGCGCCGAGTTGGGGGGCCGCACCACTGGGTGGTGAGACAGAGCTCGCACTTAGCGGCGGTCCCGCTTGAGGCACCGGACTCTGCCGCGGCCCGTGCGATGGCCCCGCCAGTCCATCTAGTCCTGCCGAAGGAGCACGCCATCCTCTTGGTACCGGGGGATAATGGTGAGCTCGAGCCGCGTGTACCATCCATGCAAGCCCTTCAGCAGGTCCGGGAGATGGAGTGGCGTTCGCTAGCGGCTCGCACCAGGGCGCACACGCCACTGGCTGGCGCCTGCGAGGCGATGTCCCTGGGAGCTATGCACCACGGCCCAACGCACAGGAATATGCTGCGGGCACGTGACGGTCGCTTGTCCACCATGCAGGTCATGCGACGGTGGAGACAGAAGCTCACGCGTGTGGCAATACCGGCCCACCCCTGTATCTTCTGTGGGGGGCCGGAGGAGGACATCGGCCACATGCGCCTACTGTGTGCGCGGGACGAGGAGGTGGCTGGGCTTCTGTGCAGGCGTGTGGAGGAGTTCACGGCGGAGCTACCCCTAACGGACAGGGCGGTGGAGTTCGTGGCGTGGAGGGAGCACGGCTGCAGGTGGGCAGAATCCCTGATGGCAGGTGTCGTACCCGGGGACCTGAAGCGGCTGTTCGCTGCGGTGCGAGCGGCGTCGTCCCGGGGTCCTGCCAAGGCCAGACTCTTTGTGGAGGACATGGTCCAGATTGGGGAAGATGTGTATGCCCGCAGGAACCATCGGCTCACCCAGATCATGCAGCTGCCGATGCAAGATCGAAGGAGGGCGGTATACGCGTTCCTGCGCGGTGACACACCCTTCTGCCCGCCGGCAGGGAGGATCCTGCAGCGTCCGCCGTGGAACCCGTTTGCCGGCCTCCCCGGCGACCTGCGGGCAACCTTTCTGAGGGCGCCGCTGCACGCACTGCTGGTGTCGCGGTCGTGCATCGAGCGTGAGGAGGCCCTGTCCTTGTTCCCTCACTGGATGGCGGCGGTGGCGCAGGCCTTCGACCGGTGGATCGGTTCCTGGGTGGCGCGAGACATCACAGCATTCAGGGAGTGGTCCCGCGTGGTGTCGGCGCAGTCCTGGGCCCAGGTGCGGGGTACCAAGGTGAGACACCCTGACGGCCAGAGTGATCCCTGGCTCCAGGTGTACGCCAACCATCCGGCGGTGGGGAACGTCGTGGGCTGGCCTCGCGAGGTGCTGCCAGTCCTTCAGCAACCTCTGTGCGGTCTCCCAGTCCTGGCGGTGGCTGTCGTACTTGACGTGGGTACGTTGTGGCTATGTGACCGGCAGCTGCGACGAGCCGTACCGGCGGTCACGGAGCAGCGGTCCATGGCAGTGTTAGTGGGCTCCGAGCAGCTGGCGCGGGTACAGGGCGACGACGCGCAAGGCCAAGTCACGGAGGCCATGTTCTCTCTGCCAGAGGGGGACGACCACGTGGCTGCCGATGCCCGTCACACCCTTGACACCCTGGGTCTCAGGGCGGTCATTGAGGCTCGGGCGGGAGGGCAACGCTTGGTTCTGGCTTCCGCCAGGGGCCCGGAGCAGGACGGGGTTGTTGTCATCGGGGAGGTCTTGCGGGACTACGGTTGGGAGCTCCTGGCGCAAGGCACGCGCGGCCCCAAGGTGGCGCGGTGGCCCCGGCTGCTTGAGAGCCTGCCGGAGATGCCCGACGGACGACCGATACTCCGCCCGGTGTCCACGTGGGAGGAGGCGAGGCGCAGCCTCCTCAGTAGTGCCACAGCACGCACGCTGACAGGGGCTTTGCTCGGGCTCCAGGACGCGTGCTGCGATGTATGGCAGGACCTGTGGTCGCAGTGCTGTGATGGTAGCTGCGTTCCATCGCGGTCTGTGCTTCCGCAGCGATGCCACGGGTGCGGGGAGACGGTGTCCGTTTGGGTTCATCAGTGTGCCTCCGCCCCGCTGTGCGGGACATGTCAAGGGCATGCCGACAGGGGGTGGCCTAAGGCGAGGTGGGCACTGCGGCACTCTGGACGGATGTCCTCAAGTGCCTGGACGACTATCCAGGGTGGCCTGAAGAGCGTCCGAGTGGAAGGGGTACGGTGCCCTGGAGCGCCGTCTGCGGCCCTGCCCCTGATGCTGTGGTGGGCGGCTCTGGAGGGCGACTCACGGATACTCTGGTTGTGGCATCACGGAGGAAATGGTGACGGAGTGGTGGGTGCCGGGGGTGCAGGTTGATGGGGAGGGGAATAGTGGGTGCACCAGCTACCATCCCTACGCTGGACGCAGCGGAGGGAGTGGCGCCAGAGAAGCAGTGCCTACGCGGCCTGATTGTGCGGTACTGGCAGGCGGCGTATGACGGCCAACGTGATGTGACAGGTCGTGCCGGCCTGATGGTGAGCCGTACTGCCCCCGTGCATGAGGGTCGGACAGGGATGCTTCACCCGCCTGCCCCGGGTCGCCGCATACAACAGTGAGGTGTCATGGGTCGTCCCGACCAGGGTAATAAGGCCCAAACCCCTGTAGGGTATTCCCATGGCACCGGGGTCTCTACTGGCGGCCCGGCTACGGCAGTCTTGGGAGTGGTTGCTCGGGATACACCGGGGGTGCACGGAGTTGTTTGGGGGTTACAGCGCTGCGGCGCCCCCTGGGAGTGTTACACGGGGTTGCGGGGTCCGCCTGCAGGCCCCAGGAGCGGCGACGGGGCGAAGATGTGTGCGTGGAAGGTTATGACGGTGGGATCATCAGGGGGACAGTATGGCGAGCGTCGTGGAGACGGCATGGCAGCCTGGAGGGAGCGCTCACAGGGGGCACGTGGAGTTCCAGGTGGCGGAGTACTGGAGTCTTGGGGGTCAACGCGGCGGTACTGGGATCCGTAAGGCGGGGGTACGCGGCTGTACTGGGGAGCCGTGCAGTGGGGGAGCAGCGGGGAAGTTCCAGATGACGGTGTACTGACATCGTGGGGGTGTACGCGGCGGTACAGGGGACCGTATGGTGGGGGTATGCGGCGGTACAGGAGTCCGTACGGTGGGGGAACGCGGCGGTACTGGGGAACCGTACAGTGGGGGAGCACGGGGATGCATGGCGGTACTGGGGTGTCCCCCTGACCCCTCTAACAACTCAGGGGGAGCGCGGGGGCATCCCCTGGCCCCGTTAACAAACTAGAGGGACCGTGCCTGCGGGCATGTACATAGTCTAACCTCTGACCTTGGCCTTGTGGTTGCAGTGGTGAGTGTCGTGGCGGCTAGCAGGTGGCGTCGGCATGGCAACGGCGGTACTGCGCGGCGTCGTAGTGAAGAGTATGCAGTCGCCTCACCACTGTAACAGCTTACCCCTGGGGGGCACCAGTCCGGTCGGCTAGAGGCGAGGAGGGCAGGGGAGCGGCGTGCTGAGTGGTCCGGGGGGTGACGCGCGGGCCAATGCTATAAGTAGGCTCGCCACGTCGTCGGTGGGGGCCGAACCTGCGGCCTGGCCGCTGCTGTGGCGGAAGAGGCGCAACCACGGAAGCTGGCCAATCAGTGCAGGTAAGGGTCAAGGGTAGGCGCCAGGGCATAGTATGTGGGCCAGATGAGGTGCACCTGGTAACCACGGCCCGGGGCGAGCCTCTGGTGGGTACCCCTACAGGGGGTCGATAACCAAGCTACGGCACCCACCAGCCCGAATCCCAGCCAGCGATATTCACGGGTTGCGCCACTCCCGTCGCAAAGCGGCCGGCGTCCCCCCCTGTAGACCCTCAAGATATATTATATGTGGGCAAGTGAATGCCTCGATGCAGACTGGGCGCTGGCCCCTGACATGGGGTGCCAGCATGGTATATATCTGGGGTGTGGGGGCAGCACGGGGCCACGGGGACGTGGAGTTGGTAACGTGTTTCTGTACTATACTAGGGGGCTGGTGCGGTGGGAAGATGGCGTACAATGTGGAGACATGGGGGCGATGACAGCTGAGGGCCAGGCTAGGCTGGAGCCTCCCAGAAATCCTGGCTGTGCACATACAGGCTAGTGCGTGCTGGCAGAGGGATACGTGGAGTCGGGGGTGGTGGGCAGTTTCGAGGACGCGGAAGACAATGGATTACGTGGGGTCATGGGTGTTGGGTGTCTCCACAGTGGCGGGGCAACGTGAACGATGGAGGGACAGCTCTCGCTTCGCCGCATGCATGCTGCTTTGTTCCTTGGTTGCTGCATTGCAACGGACAGAGGTGCCCTTGCTTTCTACTTGTTGCGATGCTGCTGCGCTGCTTTGCCTTGCCCCCTTACCCCCGGCGAACAAACGGGCCAGCGTCCGTCGCCGTTGCTAATGCTAACGCTTTGCAGTTGCCACTGCCCCCAAAGCCTGGTTGCCCGGTATCCCCGGTCCTCTGGGTCCTCCGTCATGCTGTGGGCCACCTCAGGCAGCCCTGGGACCCACGGGATCGAGCGAGGCAGGAACCACCTGTTGGCGCGAGATGCCCGGTAACTCCAGTAGACGGCATGATAAGTGGTTATGACTATGACTATGACTATATATATATACATACATATATATATATATATGTGTATATACATACATATATATATATACATATATATACATATATATATATATACACACACATATATATATATATATACATATGTATATATATATACATATATATATATATATATATATATATATATATATATATATATATATATACATACATATATATATATATATATATATATCCTCTAATCTACACCCCTCTCCCAAGCTGAAGTGGCTATTTGCTTGACGTGCTCCATAAGAAACGCAAGTGTGTTGCCTACCATGTCCACCACCTTTGTCGGGCACCTCCGAACGGTTTGCTATGCGGCCCAGGTGTGATCCGACGGTTCGCACCGCCCCTCACCCCAATAGTGGGGAGGGTAGCATCGGCTTGGGTATTCGCACTCGTATTGCGAACCTCAGTGGGGTAGGCTCCTCAGGCGGGCAAGGAGTTATCTTTACAATAGACACACATATATAGGAGGGGGTGGTAAGGCAAGTGCGCACGTGTGGCCATAGCAACTCGGGGCGGTGGCTTCGGACCACACGGCCATGAAGGTACATCACCCCTCCTCGCTTACACCCCACTTGCACAACCCTTCTCCCTCCCCAAAGAATGATGCGAGCAACGGAGGGGAAGGAAGGGTCTGGGACACACAGGGTCGATTTTGTAGTGACGTGGCTAAGACGAAGAGTGGCTACTTGGGACACTTGCTAGGCACCTCCGAACTGTCAGGTATGCGGCCCACATGTAGTCCGACGTTTCGCACCGCCCCTAACCCGGAATAGGATTGAGTGTCATCGGCTTGGGTATTCCCAGATAGGGATATTGGGAACCTTAGGGGAGTTGCTCGAGTTGCGATAACGGGGTTAGGGACCACCATGGGGCCAATGGTACACATTACGGTTGCGCTTTCATCTAATCAGGGCAATTGGAAGTGGTGGTGCTAAAAGCATGTAATCATTGGCAGTTTGTTGGCAAAAATCCTTACACGGAGGAAATCCTTGCCAACCAAGAATTGGACTTGGAGAGGAAACGAAGGTAACTCGGTTAAGAGTACACCTGTTTTCCAAGTCCATTCGTGGAGCACCATGTGACGCATTACGTGTGGCAATCCGATTACTGGGCTAGTCAAACAAATCTTTTGCCGCACCCAACACTTTGAATCTCTCTGTCGCCATTGGGTCGGTCCTGTTCTTGTCGGGATGAAGAAGTAGAGATAAAGCGCGGTATTGCCCCTTTACTGCGGTAGCATCTTGGGCACCCAAGAAGTGCAAGGCATGTGCCTTTCGTCGGCGAAGACTGGTGTTCTCATCTGTGATCCGGGTAGACCACTCGGTGATTTCTCTCTTCGTTAAAGCCAAATGATCCACCGGGGTACGCTCCGCTCGAGGACGTGACCGGGGGGGTTCGCCTGATGGTGCTGTTGGATCTTGGTGTGGTTGAGGGCGTTTGCGACCACCCCGTTGCTCGTTGCCCGTTGCACGTTGTCTCTTGGAATGTGGCCTGTTGTTTTGTTGGGATGTCCTTTTTCTTGATGAGGGGTTGTCCTCTCCACGACCTCCTTGGGGTGGATGTGGTTGCGAACGATATGGTGCTTGGCTTGGGGGTTGATGTCGTGCTGGCATAGTAGTTCTTTTGGACTTAGGAACTCTCCTTGAAGGTTTTGCTGTTGATGTTGGTGGACTTGGGCGTGTAGGTTTTTGTGGTGTGTTTGGGGTAGGCTTTCTGTTGGCACCTCCTTTTGACTCCGATTTTTTGGAGCGTTGGGCCTGGCGCGTTTGTGATGGATATGGATGAGCCTTGTTGTTGCCTACCGTTGGGTGTGATGGTCCACGGTTGGTGGCTTGTGGAGGGCAGGTCCAATGGTGTTCGCTTGTTTCAGCATCCAATTCAGCGTCGGTGATGTCGGGTAGGGCCCCACACTCCGTCATTGCCGGGATGACGGGTTCATCATACATTGTCAAGGCATCCTCGTATGTGGCGTCTTGGAACGTATGCACTGTGGATCGCAACGTCGTGGAATCCAGTGCAAACATCTGCAAGATGCTTGCGCAATATGCCAAGAACCATCGTGGGAGCTGTCCCGTCAACGTTTTGGCAGTGCACCATTGCATGGCGAGCATCACGACGCGGAACCCACAAGTATCGGAATCAGGTTGGGTTCCGTAATGGTGCCACAGGAAGGACCAGCCAATTTTCTTCAACATGACTCGAAACAGGGCCCCACATTCTGACGAGTCGTCTTTGGAATCGTGAACGACTAGGCTCTTGCAATCCACTTGGACATCTGTGACCAACACGTAGTGGACCCCTATCGTGGAATTTCGGGATGTTAGCAATAATGGTAGCGCGCATTTTTGTGTACAAATGAGGCTTAGTGTAGGAAAATGTCGCATGAGTTGGGCCAACTGCATGTCGATGATCACAGGTTGCACCGAGGTGGTGCCTGGGGGCAAGAGAACCTCAAGGAGGCATTGGACTGCCGAAGTGGACAGCCACGCACATTCTGCAAGATGGACATTGTGCTCAACCGAATCATTCTTCTCATCCGGCCAATATTCAAAGCTGAAGTGGCAAATACGTGCATCCAAATGGGGGTAGTCACCAATGGAGGACGGAGGCGGAGACACATGCGATTTAGTCGGGTACTGTTTTGGTGGACCCTCAATGTGGTCTTGCTTTCGAAGAATGCGCTCCCGGAAAGCAGCCTTTGTACCACAAGTTGATAGTCCATGAGCCGCACACAAGGTCCGTAACTGAACAACGGACATTTGGCCCAAGACATCGGCACTAAAGACATGTGGCTTGTTGTTGCCATCCAACAACTGCACCCCAACATTTGGTTGCTGAGATGTGCCATGAGGCCGTCCGCGCGTACGTGGCTGCTCCGTTCCGTCCTCATTTAGGTCGTCAATGTCTAATGACAACTTGTCTCCTTGCAATTGTCTATCAATATAAGACCACCATGGAAATGACACATACTGCAAGATGAGCAACATGTTCACTTTTAAAATGCGGGCATCCAAATTTTGGGGAAAATGAGATTTGGTGTGCCATGAGCGGCATACACACATGATCCCGGCAATGAGAGTGGATGTGAAGGTTCTACGTGGGTAAGGAGGAATGTGCTGAGCGGGCTTGGGTGCCAAAACATTTGTTGCCACAAACCAATTCCACAGCTGCACGTAGTAGGGGTCCACAAGGAATGCTTCACGGCGATAGTTGAGGATAAATAGACCTTGAAGAGAACGTGCCCGTGACAATGCAACGTAGGCATGTGCCGCTGCAAAGAAGGTTGCCATATCAATCCACACAATCCGGTACGAGCAGCCTTGCGATCCGTGAACAGTACATGCATATCCCGCGAGCATCGGAAATTGTAGTATTTTGACCTGCACGGATGGCCCGTACACGGGGATTATTTGTTGGAAGCGACAAATAGGGTACTCCCTTGTGCGACCAATGGGGCACACAACTATAACATCATTGGACCATCGCTTGATAACAACCATTGTTGAGTTCACCAATCGATTTTGAATACTAACGTTGCGAATTAGCCGGGCTCGCATACCGGCGGCCACGAAAACGTGTTGTGGGAGCACGCGGCGATTGCGAGAATTGATGTAGTCGCACATAGCTTGATTAGTGGGAGCACCACCCATGTCCACATAGGTGGCGTTGAAGGTCACAATATTAGATCCCAATTGTGCCATGAAGTGCTCGTTCCACCGATGCATGGCATTCCTGCGTCCCACTAGCATGGGGGCATCTTCGAGGTCTTGAAGCGAAACATCATTGTTTGGAGCGATGCGTTGCTGTAGAGTGAGATGATCATCATCTGTTTCCTCCCCAATGCGCACACGATTGAGCAAGTCAATGAATTGTTCATCGTCTTGGCGCATGACCTCCGTCAATACAAACGGCACAAAATGGTTCCGGAAGAGGGCACTATCGAAGATGTCGAGATCAACAGCAGGAAGCTGCAATGGGTCGCCAACAAGAAGCATTGTAATTCCTCCGAAAGGATTGCGCTTGTCCCGGCGCACCTTGTGTAGTATGTCATTCAACGTGTGGAGGAGCTTGTTCGACAAAAGTGAGAACTCATCCACAATAATCATGTCGGCATTACGAATCATCCACCAAAGAATTGTTCCCTCCTTGATTTGCCAATCAAGGTCCAAGGACAAAGAAAACAAGCTGTGGATGGTTCGGCCACCAACGTTGAGCGCTGCCACGCCACTAGCACCGCACACGAGAATTGAAAACCCACATGCGCGTAGCTTGGCAATCAATAACCGTACAACATGAGACTTCCCAGTTCCTGCAACTCCTGTGAGAATGGCACACAACTGAGGTCGGCTACCAGCAATGCTAGCCCGACAATGCGTTGATATATCTGGTACATCCTTCGGTTGTTGTTGTTGAAAGTGTGCCACAAAGATTTCAAAAACCATGCGTTGCCAATGATTTAGAGCATTGACCAAGGTTTCGGCAGCTCCGGGGTCATCGGCATTCATAAACGCCTTCAACTCCTCAGCCAATTGGGGATCCATTTCCGCCTCATCGGCAACCATTGGTTCATCGTCACCGGCCCGATGCTTGTCAAGCTCATCCAAATCGGACATATAATTGTTGAAGAAGGTTGCATCGACTATGTCCTCAGCACGAAGGACTTCTGCAAGAAGACGCAACCGCTCAACTGAGTAACCTCGAGCCTGGGCGTTGTTCAGCGTTTCTCGTGCTTCTTCCTCATATCCTTGGAATAGCCCACGCAGGATACACTCCTCCATGTAGGTCTTTGACACATTGTCCTTCGAAAAGAATCGCTGTTCGTGGTCTTCTTTCGTCAAGGGCTGGGAGAGGAGAATCTTTTGTAAGAAGTACTTTTCGGCGTCCTCACCGTAGGGAAGGTAGAAATTCCACCTTGGAATGGCAGTGCGCCGGCGCAATCTCCACTTATTGCCCATGTTGTCTCTAATTTCCCGCTCCATGCGCTCTGGAGGGGATGGCCACCAGTACGGGCGCTCCTTGCCATTGTCAGGAGGATCGGCTTTATACCGATCACCGTCTACTGCGTCGTCCGAATCACTAGACGGAGATTCGTTGGCCATATCCTCTGCCGGATTGCTTGCCAAGGCGCTGGCCTCTGAGGGATTGCGCTGTGTACGACGGTAATAGCGGTAGAAGTCAGGGTACTTCAGTTGCAAACCGTCCGGAAGCTCCAAATAGAAATCGTACCTATCTAGGTACCAAACATCCGTAGACGTGTCATCCTCCGGTAGGTGTTTGCGGCGTTTCAAGCGCCCCAACTTAGGCCATGGATCCGTTGGAATCCATACAACCTCTCTACTACCCCTACATTGATGAATGCCAAGCAGCATCATTCCATTCTCCATGCGTCCCAAAGAACGTAGCTTCAGCAAGCGCTCAACGTCAGTGGCATTTGGTGACAGGTTTATTGGAACAGTCAATGATTTTGCAGCTTTGGTGAGATATTTCGCAAGGTACAACTCCCACCCCAAAGATGTGATCCGTTGCACATTGTTGTGGCATTGCAAACATACTAGAAGACGACGATTGTGAGGTACCACACAAGCATCTTCTTGTTCCTGTCGGCGGTACAATAGGCGTACACCTTTACTGTCCAACTCCTCCTTATGTTGGGGAACCGTAAACGGATACCCTGACTTGCACTCGGTACATACGCGCCCTTGGCCAATGTTGAAACATTTGTCTGGGTAACACTGGTGCACCATATTGCACTCCTTGTATAAACTCCGTAGATATGAAGTGAATTCCGGATCATAGCCATCACTTTCGCGGGGCATTGTAGCGCAAATGACATCATCCGGGATTGAATCGGGTTGGCACCAAACAACACCATGCAAGTGCACTCGGCCGCGCTCTTGGTATTCAAAGCGGAACCAATAATCGCGAACCGTTCCAAATGGACCTCTTTTGCCAATGGCTAAGAACTCACGCTTGAAGATCTCGACCCGCTTGTGAAATGCGACACATACCTCCATATCGTACCCGTCTTGAATTGGCTTGGTGGGCCTTGTGCCCTCGGGATATCGTCCAGGCCACACCGCACCTGCGCGACATCCCTTCTGCACTGCGGCTTGCAAATCAGCCCAATTGTCATTCATTGTCCAAGTAATGAATAGGTCTGCTTTTCCAAGCTCGCGGCTCATTGCAGTGAGGTCAAGATGCCGTGAGGCCCAATAGGATCGTGTCCCAACTAGCTTGGATGGGACATAAGTTCCATATCGATAGTATGGGTTGAGTTCCGCAGTACCTTGATCAACCCCTTCGCCTTCCAAATTCCGATTCATGGAATGAACACCATCGTGGTACGAAGCACGGGCCTTCTTATGTTCGTGTGCGGGGCGTGCTGATGATTGGCTTGGTTGGCTCGGGGACTGTGTGGATGATTCGGCACCTGGAGTTGATTGGCTCGGCTGACCAGGTGATTGAGTGAATTGCGAAGAAGATTGTGCGTGATGTGATGAGTGTCGCTTTGGAGGGGGCTTGGGTCCTGCAGAGCTTTTAGCAGCACGCAAATGTTCCGCAGTGATATCCTCTGCGCGATCACCACGTTGCGCTTTGAAATTTTGCTGGTTCCAAATAAGTTGATTCTTCATCTCTTTACTCACTTGGAAGAAGGACCACCATCGGTCACGGCGCCAGCGCTCATCAAATGCAAGATACCGGCTACGGTAATACGCTGCACATCCAATTCCACACCCAACCTTGTATCCACCAACTCCACCAGGATACAAATCCGGCCAAACGCACGGTTCCAATTTGGGATCGTTGAAATGCAAATACGTGTCGTTCGCCAATGATTGTGCTGCAGCGGTAACGGTCCCCCCTGCACGTTGAGATGGTGCTGGATGCATGAATCCCACTCTGTCTTGGTGAGGGGCAAAATCGGGAATAATGTTCCGCGGTGCATCACACTCCACTGCCCAAGCCACATACTCGTCTTGTAGATGGTACTCCAGGCGTTTCCCGTACTTATCCTAAAAAAAACGTTGTGTCAACGTCCCCATTGTAGAAGCTGCATTCTGTAGGTAGCGGTACAATGTTGCATAATGCGCCAAAAACCGGGAATAAAAGGGGTGAATTTTCTTCAGCAACAGCAATGCTTGGTTCATTTGCCGCGTGTTTTGGGCACTATCCTTCGGCTTTTGATAATCGCGCAGCACATCTTCTTTCATGGTCATAAACCCATATAGTGCATTATAATGCTGGCTAGGCTTGCGGCCCACACCAACGGTCCCAATAGCATGGTGCCACTGTCGATGACGCAGATCCACGTGCTTAAGGGTATTTGAATACAAAGCACCCAACGCGATTTGCCGTTTTTGATATTCAGTGAGATTCGCAACTTTGGTTGGGACCCTGTAATGTGTCGTGCCATCCAGTTCGTACCCATAATTTATAGGATCGTACTTGGCACGATACTTGCTGCAAACGAGGCATGCATACATACGATGTGGCGAATGCCACACCGGCGTATCATACACTTTAAAGGGGCCAATACTCGTGGGATGCAACCGAGGCGGAACGCGAAAAGGTGGTTCTTTGTATTGTACATAGTTTGCAAACAAGTCATTTCGGAACTCGAAGATCGCACTAGTAATCACATCTGTGGTTGGCACCCCAAAGAGGTTGGTGGTACGGACTGCACTATCATCTCGGGAAACAAGAAACTTGTGCGCACCAACCGGGCCCCAAAGCAGTTGACCACATCGATGGCAAAGGGCATCGAACAGCGGCGAGTACAAAACATCCAAGCCATCAAGCCAATACTCTCGGACGGATTTCAAAGAAATGTGAGACGGCAGCTTGTGCTTCCCGCGGAAAAGCTCTTTCTTAGCGGCACCAACAACCCCCGGCGATCGGGGTTGTGAGGCTTTGGCATGTTGCTTTTCAGGCGTATTGCCGTGTCCACCAACAATACCTTTATCGCGTTGCGCCTCGGGCGTGTTCCTTGCACCCCCAGTACAGCCCTTGGCGGCTTGTGCTTGTGGCGTGTTCCTGGCACCCTTAGCGGCTTGTGCTTGTGGCGTGTTCCTGGAACCCTTAGCGGCTTGTGCTTGTGGCGTGTTCCTGGAACCCTTGGCGGCTTGTGCTTGTCGTGTGTTCCTTACACCCCCAGTAGATCCCTTAGCGGCTTGTGCTTGTGGTGTGTTCCTGGCACCCTTAGCGGCTTGTGCTTGTGGCGTGTTCCTCACACCCCCGGTAGTTCCCTTGGCGGCTTGTGCTTGTGGCGTGTTGAGATTTGCCATGGATGACGATTGAACTCCACGCTCCACCCGCTTTTTGAGCCGGTTCCTCAGTTTGTTGCGTAGACTGGCATGGCGACGGCGAATGGTGGGCGGCGCAACTTCGGGATGCCGCGCAATGAAGTCCCCAGGGGCGAAGTCAAGGTCGGCCTCCAGGCATTGTTGCAACTCTTGTTCCCAGCAGTCAGACATGGATGATATGAACGTAACTCGGTTAAGAGTACACGTATATTCCAAATCCAACCGCAAAGAACAGAGCACACAACGTAAAAAAGGGACCTGGAGAGGAAGGAATACAGGAAGATGCAGAAACATTGCCACATTGCACGCCTGCTACATTGCACGCCTCACCCCTGGCAAGATCCCATGATCCCATGATCCCACAATTATTACGTACTATGGTACCCGGTGCCATAACCTACGATCCCATGATCCCAAAACCATTACCTACCATGGTCATGTGCAACACGTGCGTGATACTATGCAACACGTCCGTTCATTATCTAGGCCACTTAACATGAAAATACGAGCACAAAATATGCGTGTGGGCAGCATTGTCGCAACTCTTGTTCCCAGGAGTCAGATATGAATGGTATGAACGCAACTGGGTTAAGAGTACACGTATATTCCCAATGCAATCGCAAAGAACACAAAACACAATGCAAAAAGGGGTACGGGATGAAGGAAGCTAGTGCACAAGTTCAGCACGCAACAAACGACTTTTGTATGGCGCCTCGTCTTGCGGAATCTGGCGCTCATAGCATGGACGGTTTGATCACCATGGCCGGTTTGATGAGAACCTAGTGCACAAGTTCAGCACGCAACAAACGACTTTTGTATAGCGCCTCGTCTTGCGGAATCTGGCGCTCACAGTATGGACACTTCATTTTCAAGGCAATTTCCAATAATTGCAGGTCCAACACGGGTGTGAGAGTGGATCATCGGCACGCAACAAACGACTTTTGTATAGCGCCTCGTCTTGCGGAATCTGGCGCTCACAACATGGACGGTTTGATCACCATGGACGATTTGATGAAAGAACCTAGTGCACCACTTCAGCAGGCAACAAACGACTTTTGTATAGCGCCTCGTCTTGCGGAATCTGGCGCTCACAGTATGGACACTTCATTTTCAAGGCAATTTCCAATAATTGCAGGTCCAACACGGGTGTGAGAGTGGATCATCGGCACGCAACAAACGACTTTTGTATAGCGCCTCGTCTTGCGGAATCTGGCGCTCACAACATGGACGGTTTGATCACCATGGTCGATTTGATGAAAGAACCTAGTGCACAACTTCAGCACGCAACAAACGACTTTTGTATAGCGCCTCGTCTTGCGGAATCTGGCGCTCACAGCATGAACGGCTTGATGACCATGGACGGTTTGATGAAAGAACCTTGTGCACAGCTTCAGCACGCAACAAACGACTTTTGTATAGCGCCTCGTCTTGCGGAATCTGGCGCTCACAGCATGAACGGCATGATAACCATGGACGGTTTGATGAAAGAACCTTGTGCACAAGTTCAACACGCAACAAAGGACTTTTGTATAGCGCCTCGTCTTGCGGAATCTGGCGCTCATTGTATGGACACTTCATTTTCAAGGCAATTTCCAATAATTGCAGGTCCAACACAGGTGTGAGAGTGGATCATCAGCACGCAACAAACGACTTTTGTATAGCGCCTCGTCTTGCGGAATTTGGCGCTCACAGCATGGACGGTTTGATCACCATGGACGGTTTGATGAAAGAACCTAGTGCACCACTTCAGCACGCAACAAACGACTTTTGTATAGCGCCTCGTCTTGCGGAATCTAGCGCTCACCGCATGGACACTTCATTTTCAAGGCATTTTCCAATAATTGCAGGTCCAACACGGGTGTGAGAGTGGATCATCAGCACGCAACAAACGACTTTGTATAGCGCCTCGTCTTGCGGAATCTGGCGCTCACAGCATGAACGGCTTGATGGCGATGGGAAGGGGCAAAAAAGAAATAGCGGTATGCTTGCTTTCAAGGCATTTTCCAATTTTCCGCGGGTCAAAACGGCCCATCTTTAAGGCATTTTGGGATTTTCTATGGCCCAAAACGCGTCACCACGGGCTCAAAACGGGCTAAAAACACTTGCTTGAGCATCCCAAGTGGTCTAGGAACAACTTTGGAAAAATGTATTTTTTTCGCCCCGGGGACCCTGGTGGACCCACCGTTGGCCCAAACCGTCCCCGGGCCCGGCTGCCCTCCAGCTCCACCAAGTGACCACTGATACAGGGGTCTAGGTGGCTCGTTGGGCAATTCCGAGGGGTGGAATCCACAAAAAGTGGGGGGTTGCGGGTGGACCAGGTGCCCTCGGAATT
>OZ038379.1:54849270-54869573 GCA_964036045.1 Eutreptiella sp. 'Long Island Sound 2002'
GGGCTAAACTCGGTCAAAACTGGCTCAAAACGGGCTAAAAATGCTTGTTTGAGTATCCCAAATGGTTCGGGATCACTTTTGGAAAAACGCGTTTTTGACCCATTTTTGACCCCTTTTTGGTCCCCAAATGGCCCATTTTCAAGGTATTTCGGGATTTTCCATGGGCCAAAACCCGTCACCACGGGCTCAAAACGGCCTAAAAACGCTTGTTTGAGCGTCCCAAGTGGTCTGGGATCACTTTTGGAAAAACGCACTTTTGACCCATTTTTGACCCATTTTTTGGTCCCCAAATGGCCCATTTTCAAGGCATTTTGGGATTTTCCATGAGCCAAAACCTGTCGCCACGGGCTCAAAATGGGCTAAAACCACTTGTTTGAGAGGCATAAATGGTCCAGGATCACTTTTGGAAAAACGCGTTTTTCACCCATTTTTGACGCATTGTTGGTCCCAAAACGGCCCATTTTCAAGGCATTTTGGGATTTTCCATGGCCCCAAACGCGCCACCACGGGCTCAAAACGGCCTAAAAACGCTTGTTTGAGCGTCCCAAGTGGTCTAGGAACAACTTTGGAAAAAATCATTTTTTTCGACCTGGGGACCCTAGTGGACCCACTGTTGGCCCCCACTGTGCGTGGGTTGGCCGGCCCTCCGGGTGCAACAAGTGACCACTGGTACGGGGGTCTACGTGTCTCGTTGGGCGATTCTGAGGAAACCATAAAAAGTGGGGGGTTGCGGGTGGACTAGGTGCCCTCGGAATTCGGACTTGAGCCATGTAGCCCAAGATACGGCCCGTTCTTGTTTTTGGGGTGCTGGTACACATGGCGCAGATTTTGGGGCTTTTTGGCGCCTTTTTGGGCCGTTTCTCGGACATATCGTGGAGTTAGAGGGCGCCCAAGTTCCCTTGGTCACGAGAAAGTCAAGCCGCACGTGGAGTGTAGCAGCCGTTTGCCTTCGTTTGGCTGTTTTGAACCCTTACTAGGGCTGTTTTTGGGGGAAAATGGCTGTTTTTGGCCCAAAGCTGCGCAGGTTCGGGAGGGCACCTCCCGACTTGGCGCCTCCGCCCCGGGCCGCCACCGGTGAGTTTTTGGCTCAAAACTTGGATTTGGCAAGGGCACCACCTAGGCTCCAAGATGGCTGCACAGGGACAAGATCCGAAGCGTTGGGACAGAGCAATGGCCAAAACGGCACGGAGACGTGTTGTGGTTGTTGCTTGCTTGTGGCTTGTTAGCTAAATTTAAGGGGAGAGGGGTGTAGTATATATATATATATATATATATATATATATATATATACATATATATATATATATATATATATATATATATATATATATATATATATATATATATATATATATATATATATATATATATATATATATATATATATATATATATATATATATATATATATATATATATATATATATATATATATTACTACACCCCTCTCCCCTTAAATCTAGCTAACAAGCAAGCAACAACAAGCAAGCAACAACAACAAGCACTTCTCCTCACCGTTTTGGCCATTGCTCTGCCTCATCGCTCCAGGCTCTACTCTACTCTAGCCATCCCAGAGCCTAGGTGGTGGCCTTGCCAAATCCAAGTTTCGAGCCAAAAACTCACCGGTGGCGGCCCGGGGCGGGGGCGCCAAGTCGGGAGGTGCCCTCCCAAATCTGCGCAGTTTTGGGCCAAAAAGAGCCATTTTTCGCCCAAAACAACCCCAAAACCCGGGCTAAACGCCCGAACGAAGGGATACGGTGAGTACACTGCACGTGCGGCTTGCCTTCACCGTGTCAAAGAGCTCTCTAGTGCCCTTCAACTCCACGATATGTCCGAGAAACGGCCCAAAAATGCGCCAAAACGCCCCAAAATATGCGCAATGTGCACCAACCCCGCGAAACCAAGCACGGGCCGTATCTTGGGCTCTGTGGCTCAAAATCCGATTGCGAGGGGACCTAGTCCACCCGCAACCCCCCACTTTTTGTGGTTTCCAAGCCTCACAATCGCCCAACGAGACACGCACACCTCCGAACCAGTGGTCACTTGGTGCAGCCGGTGGGCAGCCCGGCGCGCGCATGGCGGGGGCCAACGGTGGGTCCACCAGGGTCCCCAGGGCGAAAAAAATGATTTTTTCCAAAGTTGTTCCTAGACCACTTGTGATGCTCAAACATGTGTTTTTAGGCCGTTTTGAGCCCGTGGTGACGCGTCCTGGGCCATGGAAAATCCCAAAATGCCTTGAAAATGGGCCGTTTTGGACCCAAATATGCGTCAAAAATGGGTGAAAAACGTGTTTTCCCAAAAGTGATCCAGGACCATTCGGGATGCTCAAACAAGTGGTTTGGACTCATTTTGAGCCCGTGCTGCCGCGTTTTGGCCCACGGATAATCCCAAAATGCCTTGAAAAGGGGCTGGTTCAACACCAAAAATGGCTCAAAACTGGGTGAAAAACGCAATTTTCTCAAAGTGATCATGGGCCATTTGGGAGGCTTAGAAAAGTGTTTTTAGCCCGTTTTGAGCCCAAGATCGGGCGTTTTGGCCCATGGAGAATCCCAAAATGCCTTGAAAATGGGCCACTATGGGACAAAAACAAGTGAAATTTTGAGTCCCTTTCGGTACCGAGGGATGAGTCATCCTTGCTGTGTTTTGCCGTTTGTGTGATGCATTCGATTCACCCCATTTGTATAGTGACGACGACTAGGTCCTTCGTCGGCAATTCTATGCAATTTAAAGCCTGTTCCCTTCGATTCCAAACTTTTCTAGTACCCAAGAGTTCCAACCAGTTCAGGTTGCCATCCGTGGGAGTTCCCAATGTACAGGTGTACTACTAACGGAATTACCTCCCCCTTCATGCCATGTCTAAACCTTGGGAGCAAAGGTTACAACTGTTTCTGTAAAGTGATTACCACGAGACTCGCAAGTAATTCCTTCACGTGTTTTGCCAACTGTGCTTCGTTCCTCCAACACTACCACACGGTTACAGTACATTGCGTTTTGATGGACATACGTACGGATGGGCTCTTTCTAAGCGGATTTAAATTCCCATTAGCCTTCCCCTCCACCTTGTGCTCGACTCCCACATATTAAACCCACGTGTCTTTTAGGAGAGGGGTGTAGATTAGAGGATATATATATATATATATATATATATATATATATATATATATATATATATACTACACCCCTCTCCCCTTAAATCTAGCTAACAAGCAACAAGCAAGCAACAACAAGCAAGCAACAACAAGCAACAAGCAACAAGCACTTCTCCTCACCGTTTTGGCCATTGCTCCACCTCATCGCTCCGGGCTCTACTCTACTCTAGCCATCTTGGAGCCCAGGTGGTGCCCTTGCCAAATCCAAGTTTTGAGCCAAAAACTCAGCGGTGGCGGCCCGGGGCGGGGGTGCCAAGTCAGGAGGTGCCCTCCCAAATCTGCGCAGTTTTGGGCCAAAAACAGCCATTTTTCGCCCAAAACAGCCCCAAAACCCGGGCGAAACGCCCAAACGAAGGGTTACGGTGAGTACACCGCACGTGCGGCTTCACTTCACCGTGTCAAAGAGCTCTCTAGTGCCCTTCATTTCCACAATATGTCCGAGAAACGCCCCAAAAAGGCGCCAAAAAGCCCCAAAAACCTGCGCAATGCGCACCAACACCCCGAAACCAAGCACGGGTCGTATCTTGGGCTACGTGGCTCCAATCCGAATTCCAAGGGCGCCTAGTCCACCCGCAAGCCCCCACTTTTTGTGGTTTCCAAGCCTCAGAATCGCCCAACGAGCCACTCACACCCCCGTACCAGTGGTCACTTGGTGGAGCCGGAGGGCAGCCCGGCCCGCGCACGTTGGGGGCCAACGGTGGGTCCACCAAGGTCCCCGGGGCGAAAAAAATCATTTTTTCCAAAGTTGTTCCTAGACCACTTAGGATGTTCAGAGAAGTGTTTTTAGGCCGTTTTGAGCCCGTGGTGGTGCGTTTTGGCCCACGGAAAATCCCAAAATGCCTTGAAAATGGGCCGTTTTGGGACCAAAAATGGGTCAAAAATGGGTCAAAAACGTGTTTTTCCAAAAGTGATCCTGGACCATTCGGGATGCTCAAACAAGTGGTTTGGACCCATTTTGAGCCCGTGGTGCCGCGTTTTGGCCCACAGAAAATCCCAAAATGCCTTAAAAAGGGGCTGGTTCACCACCAAAAATGGCTCAAAACTGGGTGAAAAACGCAATTTTTTGAAAGTGATCACGGGCCATTTGGGAGGCTCAGAAAAGTGTTTTTAGCCTGTTTTGAGCCCAAGATCGGGCGTTGTGGCCCATGGAGCATCTCAAAATGCCTTCAAAATGGGCCACTATGGGACAAAAACAAGTGAAATTTTGTGTCACTTTTGGTACCGAGGGATGAGTCATCCTTGCTGTGTTTTGCCGTTTGTGTGCTTCGTTCATTGTGCCCTTTGTTCTTAGTGAGTGGACTTGGAGTACAGGTGTACTCTTAACGGAGTTACCTTCATATTCACGCCATGTCTAATGATGGGAGCAGGACTTGCAACAATAGGCTGGAGTGTTTGGTACAAGAGGGACGAGTAGTTCCTTGTCTTTTTTTGCCGTTTGTGTGCGTTTTTTTTCCGTGCCCTTTGCTCTTAGTGAGTGGACTTGGAGTACAGGTGTACTCTTAACGGAGTTACCTTCACATTCACGCCATGTATAAGAGGGACGAGTAGTTCCTTGTCGTGTTTTGCCGTTTGTGTGCTTTGTTCTTTCGTGCCTTTTGCTCTTAGTGATTGGACTTGGAGTACAGGTGTACTCTTAACGGAGTTACCTTCACATTCACGCCATGTCTAATCATGGGAGCAAGAGTTGGTACAAGAGGGACGAGTAGTTCTTTGCCGTGTTTTGCCGTTTGTGTGCTTTGTTCCTCTCTGCCCGTTGCTCTTAGTGTTTGGACTTGGAGTACAGGTGTACTCTTAACGGAGTTACCTTCACATTCACGCCATGTCTAATCAAGAGGCAAGAGTTGCAACAATAGGCTGGAGTGTTTGGTACAAGAGGGACGAGTAGTTCCCTGCTGTGTTTTGCCGTTTGTGTGCTTTGTTGTTCCACGGGTACCAAAAGGTTAGGTTCCGTTTGGGCCGGGGTACTAGTGGGTAGGAATGGGGCTCAATCTTTGGGAGGATAAGTAAGGCCCACCAACGCAAAACAAGATACTGCCATCCGGTTGGGTTTGAGGCTGTACAAGTATAGGCGTCACCAACATTATTAATGATGCTTCTACCCCCCAAGTAGTCACTTTGTTTTTTCCCAACTAATGTTTTTTCTTGCTCTCGGCAGTTGGATTTGGAGTATAGGTGTACTCTTAACGGAGTTACCTTTTATTTCGCACCATGTCAAATCGCTGGGAGCCCGAGTTGCAACAATGCTTGGACACGGACATTGACTTCCCGGTGGCCGAGTTCATCAAGCTGCATAGCGAAGTCCCCCCGCGTACCATCCGTCGGCGACATGCGCAGTTGCGCGCCACGCTGATGAAGCGATTGCAAAAGCGCGCCGCACTTGGGATCCAAGCATCGACGGTGGCAAGTTTGAACACTCCTGAGTCCCAAGCAGCCAAGGGGTCTTGTGGAGGCAAGAGGAACACCGCGGAGTCCCAAGCCGACAAGGGCAAAAACAACACCGCGGAGTCGCAAGCGGCCAAGGGTTCGTCAGGAGGCAAGAAAAACACCTCGGAGTCCCAAGCCATCAAGGGCAAAAAGAACACCGCGGAGTCGCAAGCGACCAAGGGGTCTTGTGGAGGCAAGAAGAACACCTCGGAGTCCCAAGCCGACAAGGGCAAGAAAAACACCGCGGAGTCCCAAGCCATCAAGGGCAAAAAGAACACCGCGGAGTCCCAGGCGGCAAAGGGTTCAGCTGGAGGCAAGAAGAACACCGCGGAGTCGCAAGCGGCCAAGGGGTCTTGTGGAGGCAAGAAGAACACCTCGGAGTCCCAAGCCGACAAGGGCAAGAAAAACACCGCGGAGTCCCAAGCCATCAAGGGCAAAAAGAACACCGCGGAGTCCCAGGCGGCAAAGGGTTCAGCTGGAGGCAAGAAGAACACCGCGGAGTCGCAAGCGGCCAAGGGGTCTTGTGGAGGCAAGAAGAACACCTCAGAGTCCCAAGCCGACAAGGGCAAGAAAAACACCGCAGAGTCCCAAGCGGCCAAGGGTTCCTTCGGAGGCATAAACAACACGCCAGAATCGCAACGGAATAAGGGCATCGTTGGTGGACACGGCAATACGCCAGAGAAGCAGCACATCAAGGCATCGGGGCGTCGTCATTGCGGGGTCGTTCGTACAGTGTCTCGGGAGTTGTTCCGTGCTAATGCATCATCGCCATCCAACATTTCTTTGAAGTCAGTTCGAGAGTATTGGCTTGATGGTTTGGACACTTTGTACTCACCACTTTTTGATGCACTTTGCTACCGGTGTGGTCAGCTCCTTTGGGGCCCAATAGGTGGGGGACACAAGTTTACAGTTCCACGCAATACTGACGAGATACGTACACAGACTTTGTTTGGCGTGCCACCCACCGATTTGGTTACAAGTGGGATATTTGCATTCCGCAACGAGATGTTCGCCAATTACTTGAAGTACAAAAATGCACCGTTTCCAGTTCCCCCGCGATCTCCTGCACGTAGCACAAGTCGCTTTGTGGTGTATGACACTCCTGTTTGGCACTCCGCTACACGTATGTATGCTTGCCACGTTTGTAGCAAGTATTCCGCGAAGTATGACCCCATCAACTATGGCTACACTTTGGATGGGGTCATCCATTACAATATCCCCTCAAAAATTGCGGACCTCAGCGAGTACCAGAAGCGACAAATTGCACTTGGGGCCCTCTACTCAAATACGCTGAAGCACGTGGATCTTCGTCACAAGCAATGGCACCATGCAATTGGTACCGTTGGTGTCGGCCGCAAGCCAAGCCAACACTACAATGCACTTTATGGTTTCATGACAATGAAAGAGGATATTTTGCGCGATTACCAAAAGCCCAAGCACAGCGAGCAAAGCAACCGTCAAATGAACCAAGCGTTGTTGCTGCTCAAAAAAATTCACCCTTTTTATTCTCGATTCTTGGCGCACTATGAGACATTGTACCGATACTTGGAGAATGCGGCCACCACCATGGGCACATTGACACAGCGTTCGTATGAAGACAAGTACGGGAAACGCTTGGAATGCCATTTACAAGATGAGTACGTTGCTTGGGCTGTGGAGTGTGATGCCCCACGGAACATCATTCCGGATTTTGCTCCTCACTCGGACAAAGTGGGCTTCCTCCATCGGACACCCTTCCGGGGAGCGGGTGGGAACGTGACCACGGCCGCTCAATCGTTGGCCAATGACACTTATTTGCATTTTAACGACCCCAAGTTGGAACCGTGTGTATGGCCCGATTTGTATCCTGGCGGCGTTGGTGGATATACCGTAGGTTGCGGCATTGGATGTGCTGCCTACTACCGTAGTCGTTATCTTGCCTTTGATAACCGATGGCGTCGGGACCGGTGGTGGTCCTTTTTCCAAGTGAGCAAAGAGATGAAAAACCAATTGATTTGGAATCAACAAAATTTCAAGGCTCAACGTGCGAATCGGGCAGAGGACATTACTGCAGCACATTTGAGAAGTGCAAGGAGTTCAACGGGTCCAAAACCGGCGCCAAAAAAATCTACCTCACAATCACCACAGTCGTCCTCGGAGTGTCCGCAAGGAAGTCAATGCACCCAGCCGAGTCAATCTTCACAATCCGCAACCCAAAGCACCCAACACCCTCCATCTAGTTCCCAATATGCAGCAACGTCAACAACATCGCCATCAACTCCGGCTACCAGTCAAGGCAAAAGGCCGCGTGCATGCTACCAAGACGGTGTAAATTCTATGAACCACAATCTCGAGCGCGAGGGGACCGATAAAGGTGAGGCCGAGCTCAACCCGTATTATCGGTATGGAACTTATGTACCTTCAAAATTGGTTGGAACCCGTTCTTATTGGGCCTCGCGACATTTAGATCTTACAGCCATGAGTCGTGAACTTGGCAAAGCGGACCTTTTCATCACGTTGACCATGAATGACAACTGGGCCGATTTGCAAGCTGCTGTGCAAAAAGGGTGCCGTGCAGGAGCTGTGTGGCCTGGAGAATACCCCAGAAACACAGGGCCAAACAAGCCAATCCAAGATGGCCACGATATGGAGGCTTGTGTGGCGTTTCACAAGCGGGTGGAGATATTCAAGCGAGAGTTCTTGGCTATTGGCAAAAATGGTCCGTTTGGAAAGGTGCAGGATTATTGGTTTCGATTTGAATATCAAGAGCGAGGCCGGGTGCATTTGCATGGCGTGGTATGGTGTGAAGCCAACAGCATTCCGGACGATGTGGTTTGCGCAACAATGCCCCGTGAAAGTGACGGCTTTGATCCAAAGTTCACAGCGTACCTACGGGATCTGTACAAGGAGTGCAACATGGTGCATCAATGCTACCCCGACAAATGTTTCAATATTGGTCGTGGGCGTGTATGCACCAAGTGCAAGTCAGGTTATCCCTTTAGTGTGCCGCAGGAGAGAGAAGAATTGGATGACAGTGGAGTCCGCTTGCTTTATCGCAGATATGAAGCCGAAGATGCATGTGTTGTTCCACACAATCGCCGTTGGTTGGTTCGACTTCAGTGCCACAATAATGTGCAACGGATAACATCTTTGGGTTGGGAATTATATCTCGCCAAATATCTCACAAAGCCAGCAAAGTCATTGACGGTGCCCATCACCATCTCGCCCAATGCAAGCGATGTGGAGCGTTTGCTCAAGTTGCGTTCATTGGGACGCATGGAGAACGGCATGATGCTCTTAGGAATCCATCAATGTCGAGGTAGCCGAGAGGTGGTATGGATTCCTACAGATCCATGGCCTAAACTAGGACGGCTCAAGCGTCGAAAGCATCTCCCACACGAAGATACGTCCACAGACGTTTGGTATTTGGATCGCTATGACCACTATTTGGAACGCCCCATTGCTGCCATCCCCATCAAGTACCCCGACTACTATCGCTATTATCGCCGAACACAACGTGAACCCGGAGACTCCACAGCTATAGCAAGCAATCCAGCAGAGGACTTTGCATATGATTCTCCTTCTAGCGATTCCGATGATGCAGTGAGCGGAGATCGTTTTCAAGCCAATGTACGCCCCGATGAGGGCAATAAACCATATTGGTGGCCATCACCACCAGAAAAGTTGGAGAAGACATTCACGGACGAGGTGGGAAAAAAGTGGATTCTGCGAAGGCGAACTGCGATCCCAAGGTGGAACTTTTACCTCCCGTATGGAGAAGATGCAGAATTGTATTTCTTGCAAAATATATTATTGTCACAGCCGTTCACAAAAGCAGACCACGAGCGGAAATTCCTTTCATCCAACAATGTCACTAAAACATACATGGAGGAGTGTATTCATCGAGGATTGTTTCGTGGTTATGAAGAAGAGGCAAGAGAAACTTTAAACAATGCCCAAGCACGTGGCTATTCCGTTGAGCGTTTGCGACTTCTTGCACAAGTTCTTATGGCCGAAGAGATCATAGACTCCACCTTCCTCAATACCTACATGTCCGATTTAGATGAGCTTGAAAAGCACCGGTTTGGAGAAGATGAACCAGCAATGGCCGAGGAAGCTGAACTGGATCCCCAATTGGCGGAGGAGTTAAGGGCATTCATGGATGCTGACGACACGCGTGCAGCAGAGGCACTTGTGAATGCTTTGAACCAAGGGCAACGCCGGGTATTTGACATTTTTATTGCACATTTTCAACGGCAACCTCTGGAGAATGGTCCGGATATTTCCCCGCATTGCCGCACATCAAGTGGAAGTAGTGTTGCGCAATTGTGTGCTGTTCTCACAGGGGTTGCGGGAACCGGCAAGTCTTATGTCGTTCGCTTGCTAATTGCCAAGTTAAGAGCGCTTGGTTTCAGCATCCTAGTTTGTGGTTCTAGTGGGGTAGCCGCCCTAAATGTTGGAGGACGCACAATCCACAGCCTGTTCTCATTATCTTTGGACTTGGAGTGGCAAATAAAGGAAGGCACAACCTTGTGGTGGATGATTCGAACTGCCGATATGATTATTGTCGATGAGTTCTCCCTCTTATCCAACAAGCTCCTTCACACGCTCCATGATGTGCTACACAAGGTACGCCGCGACAAGCGCAATCCTTTTGGTGGCATTACAGTGCTCCTCGTAGGTGATCCATTGCAACTACCCGCTGTTGATTTGGATATCTTTGACAGTGCACTCTTTCGAAACCATTTTGTTCCGTTTGTGCTGACGAACGTAATGCGCCAAGACGATGCACATTTCATTAACTTGCTTAATCGTGTGCGGATTGGAGAGGAGAGTGACGAGGACCACTTAATTCTGCAGCAACGCATAGCGCTAAATTCCGATGTGTCACTACAAGACTTGGAGGATGCTCCCATGTTGGTTGGCCGTAGAAATGCTATGAACCGATGGAATGAACATTTCATGGCTCAATTGGGGTCAAGCATTGTTACGTTCGATGCTAGCTACGTTGATATGGGTGGTGCCCCTACCAATCAAGCAATGTGCGACTACATCAATTCTCGCAATCGTCGTGTGCTGCCTCAGCAAGTGTGTGTCGCAGCGGGCATGAGGGCACGGCTTATTCGCAATGTGTCCATCGAAAATCGACTCGTTAACTCGACACTTGTTGTGATCAAAAGATGGTCGAATGATGTCATTGTGGTAAGCCCGGTGGGGCACGCAAGGGAGTACCCCATCTGCCGTTTCCAGCAAATTATTCCGGTGTACGGCCCGTCCGTGCAAGTCAAAATAATCCAATTCCCTATGCTTCCCGGATACTCATGTACCGTGCACGGTACGCAGGGCTGCTCTTACGACCGCGTATGGGTGGACATGGTAGCTTTCTTTGCCGCAGCACACGCATATGTTGCTTTATCACGCGCTCGTTCACTCCAAGGCCTATTCATCCTCAATTACCGTCGTGACGCTTTCCTTGTTGATCCGTATTACGTGCAATTATGGGATTGGTTCGTGGCCACAAACGTGTTGTCTCCCAAACCACCAAGCCAAATCCCTCCTTATCCACGAAGAACATTTACAACATCACTCATAATTGGAATTATGTGTGTCCATCGTGCTTGGAGTGTCGTAAGTCAACTCCCACAGCGGTTGGATGCTCGGATATTGAAGGTCAACATACTCCAAATTATCCAATATGTGTCATTTCCATACTGGTCGTATATTGAGAGACAATTGCGTGGAGACAAGCTGTCTTTGGACATTGATGATCTAAACGAGGATGGAACGGAGCAAATCCGCAAACAAGGACGACCGGTTGGTGCTACACGGCAACCGGCACAAGGCTTCAAACTATTGGACGCGTGTAATAACCCACGAGTGTTTGCGGCCCAAGACTTGGCTCAAATGTCGGTTGTGCAATTGCGGACATTGTGTGCTGCACATAAGCTATCAACTTCTGGAACCAAAGCCCAGTTTCAAGAACGCATCCTACAAAAGCAAAACCACATTCAACCTCCATCATCTACACCAGCGCCTACACATTCACAAGGACCTGTACGACTGGTGCCGTCATCCATCGATGATTTCCCCCATTTGCAGGCACGACTTAATTACTTTGGAGAGGATTTTTGGCCACAAGAAAGAAGCGATACCACGGAGAACAATGTGCACTTATTGGAGAGTGCATGGTTGTCTTGCGCAGCAGTGCAATGCTTACTAGAGGTCTTGTTGCCACAGGGCAATTCCTCCGTTAAGCCGGTCATCCAAGATGTGACATTGGCAGTAATAATGCAACATCCTCCGACGTCGCGGGTTGTGTATACTCTGGGAGATGCCCTACCCGTACTACTCACCTCGCAGCACTCCACTGTTGGAGTTCAGTACGTGTTGGTCACGGACATTTCCATTGTAGACAAGACCTTGGTCGTCCACGATCCTAAAGATAACGCATCTACCTGTGGCGCATGGTTCCGGGCAATTATGAGTAAAATGGGATGGTCTTTTACATGGCATCATTATGGAACCCAAACCGATTCCGATACATGTGGCTTCCGAGTCGTCATGCTCGCCATGCAATGGTGTCAGACCAATCGACTCACCGGGCAACTGCCACGGTGGTTCTTGACGTATTGTGCAAGCGTTCTCCAGCTTTTTGCCGACGATACGAGCAACTTGCGTTCTACGGTGAATACGTTTCAAGATTGAGCATATGAAGATGCTTTGAGAGAGTATGATGAACCAGTGGACTGGGCAATGACGGAGGGTGGGCCGCTTCCTACCGTCACCAGCAGCGACATGGAAGCTGCAATTCGCAACCCCCAATCCAATTCAGCAAGTGGTCCGTCTTCAACGTCCAAAGCGCCGCAGCCTCCGCATCCGTCAACGCGTAGGAAGAGTGGGACAGGTAAAGGGACTACGGGGGCAAACCCACATACCACACCGGCACAGACCACTCCTACAAGAAAAATTCCAAAGTCAAAAAAGACAAATATGCCTCCACGTACCCGAACTTGTGAGCCACCACCCTACCAATCGCACCGTCAACCACATCCCAAGAGTGGACACGAGGCCGACCAAAGATCTCGCAAACATTCCTCAAAGAAGCGGTCATCCAACTCCGAGTCCGGGCCAAGGTCCAAGAAGAGTCGACCAGAGGACCACGAGCAGTCAAATACTAGACGCAAGAGGTCCACTTCGAGCCGTCCTTCCGAATCAACAAGCCAAGAGCCGCCAACAGCAAAACAACGGCAAGAAAAAGCTCCGGTAAATCATGCTACGCTATCCGAGAACGAGATCAAGAAGTGGTTAATCCTTATCACGGACGAAAATTTAAGTCGACGAAAACGCCGCGAGCATGCTTTGCACTTCTTGGGAGCCGCAGAAAGTACCCTGGTAACATTACAGTACCGCACTCTCAGCCTCCAACTGCATCCCGACAAAAACCCGTCGGACGCACTAGCAAAGCAACGATTCCAAGTTCTTGGGTGTGCAAGAGACATGTTCCGTTAGCTAACTAGTTGCCATACATGAGGCATCGTCTTTATATTATTTCTTCCAAACTCGCTAATGCTCCTTGTATGGCGCCCACCAACACGGAAAACTTCTTTTGCATGTATTACACATTTCTTTCGTTTTCGCGTGCAATTGCCCGTCCTCTAAAATTGTAATTTTAATTAGCATTCAAGAGGTACGACTAACAGACTTGCAATCAATTCCGCTACATTGCAAATTTAACAAACCTACATACAATTAGTGCACGACGTAGGTTGCAGGTGTACTCCTAGCAGAGTTACCTTCACTTATTAGTACACAGCGCAGGATGCAGGTGTACTCTTAACGGAATTACCTTCCCTTAGTTGCAACAGAGCTACGAGTCAAGGTGTCCTTTTCACGGAGTTTCTCTCATTTACAAGCAGCAAGCGTACAAAGCACTCATCCACGTTGTGCGCGCACCTTCAATTCTTGCAAACGGTTTGTTAGAATCCTCTCACACAAAGGGTGATGCATCTTCTAAAACATCAGAAAAACATTTTGGTAGCAAAGCGGGTGTACTCTTAACGGAGTTACCTTCAATTATTTTCATCCATTTGCCAATCCATAAAAGCAGGGTACAATTAGTGCACGACATACAATGCAGGTGTACTCTTAACGGAGTTACCTTCACTTATTTGCAACAAAAGTACAAGTCAAGGTGTACTCTGTACGGAGTTACCTTCATTTACTTGCAACAACCGTCAAAGCAGTCATCCACGTTGTGCGCGCGCCTTCTATTGTTGATAACGGTTTGTTACAATACCCTCAAACAAAGGGTGATCCATTTTCTAAAAAAAACGGTGAACATTTCGGTAGCAAAGTGGGTGTACTCTAAACGGGGTTACCTCCCCTTATTTTCGTCTATTTCCAACCATCTCATTTGCCAATCCATACAAGCAGGGTACAATTAGTGCAAGACGTAGGATGCAGGTGTACTCTTAACGGAGTTACCTTCACTTATAAGTACACGACGTACAATGCACGTGTACTCTTAACAAAGCTACCTTCACTTACTTGCAGCAAGAGCACTCGTTTCCATCACTTACGTTTATGTTTGAAACTTGCGTGCCTTGCATCATGATGCATCCTAACTCGGATGGAAGCCGCCCTAAAATTTTGTCCGTGGTGTTCAAATGACAAAAAGGGACAGGGATGCCATTCATGCACCACTACTCCGAGGCTATGTTCTAGTACGACTATCTAAATCTCACACATTGCCGTCCCCTCTTTCTAGGTGTATTCCTAACGGAATTACCTACACTTCAATAATGGACAATGCGCCCACCTGCCCTGTGTGCCAAGCCGAGCTCATCCCTAAGGTTAGCGGCTCAGCGACTCCAAATTTTGACCGAGCTTTCCTGGCATGCCCAAATGACAAGCCGGACAACCGTCATCAAGGGGCTTTCAAGTGGACGGAGCCGCCAAAACATGTCCCACATGACTGGCCGTCATGTTTGTGCGGAGTGCCGGCGCAGATCAAAAAATGGGGCACAACTTACTCATTCAAGTGCTGGGATGAGTCCCCTTCGGGATGTAAGTTCTCACGCGGCGCAACCACAGTTCCCGACCTCCAACATCGTGATTGTGTTGCATGCGGTTGGGTGTACACGCCAGAAAGCACAACTGAATGTGTGCCCGTATCATCTCCATCAGCATCGACATCTCCCATGGATTCAACACCACCGCGCAAAATTCCACGGCCAAATCCCGCAACACCAACTCAAAGTTATATCCGCCCTCAAGACTTGAAACACAAGGCCGCCATACCAATTACAATGTACGAAACCGAGGATTCGTACATCATACTCGCTCGACACGGAGTCACAGGTACAGCGGATGCCAATGCCGTTACATTGAACTTCCACAGTCCAAGGGGTATACCCCCCAAAGCTATCGTCCACGTGAACGAATTGCAATTGGCACATGAATTGCCAACACCGGGGACAACCAATGAGGGCACGGAGCCTCACAGTTATCACCGCACCATTCAATTTCCAAAAGCAGTTCATCCTAAGCCGACTAAGGAAAGCAAAGCAACTTATATTGTACTTACGTTCAAGAAGGAAAGCGGCAAGCTTGTGTCCTTCTAATGTGCTTCCTTGATGCAATTGAATGCCTAATTCAATACATGTGTGCGACATGTCGTGCCACACTATATTATTCGTGCACTGCCGCCGCAATTGTGCAGTCGAATATGCATTTCTTCCATACTTGAATGGTCCAAGAGCCTCCAACTTCATCAGATGATGATGCGTGTAGCGCTTCTCAATAGGCGAACATCAACATTCACGTGCTTCGTCCCTTTGCACATTTCACACAACAGTTCGGCCGCATGAGAGGTTCCGTTGCAGCTAGTTTTATCTTTGGAGTTCCCTTCATTTACAAGCAGCAAGCGTACAAAGCACTCATCCACGTTGTGCTCGCACCTTCAATTGTTGCAAACGGTTTGTTAGAATCCTCTCACACAAAGGGCGATGCATCTTCTAAAACATACGGAAAACATTTTGGTAGCAAAGCGGGTGTACTCTTAACGGAGTTACCTTCAATTATTTTCATCCATTTGCCAATCCATAAGAGCAGGATACAATTAGTGCACGACATACAATGCAGGTGTACTCTTAACGGAGTTACCTTCACTTATCATTAAAGACGTAAGATGCAGGTGTACTCTTAACGGAGTTACCTTCTCTTATTTGCAACGAAAGTACAAGTCAAGGTGTACTCTGCACGGAGTTACCTTCATTTACTTGCACCAACCGTCAAAGCAGTCATCCACGTTGTGGGAGCGCCTTCTATTGTTGCAAACGGTTTGTTACAATACCCTCAAACAAAGGGTGATCCATTTTCTAAAAAAAACGGTGAACATTTCGGTAGCAAAGTGGGTGTACTCTAAACGGGGTTACCTCCCCTTATTTTCGTCTATTTCCAACCATCTTCGTCGGCAATTCTATGCAATTTAAAGCCAGTTCCCTTCAATTCCAAACATTTCTAGTAGTGAAGAGTTCCAAGCAGTTGAGCTTGCCATCCGTGGGAGTTCCCAATGTACAGGTGTACTGCTAACGAAATTACCATCACCTTCATGCCATGTCTACACCTTGGGAGCAAGGGTTACAACTGTTTCTGTACAGTGATTACCACGAGACTCGCAAGTAATTCCTTGACGTGTTTTGCCAACTGTGCTTCGTTCCTCCAACACTGCCACGCGGTTACGGTAGATTGCGGTTTGATGGACATACATACGGACCGGCTCTTTCTGAGCGGATATAAATTCTCATTAGCCTTCCCCTCCACCTTGTGCACAACTCCCACATAAAGAACCCGCGTGTCTTTTAGGAGAGGGGTGTAGATTAGAGGATATATATATATATATATATATATATTACTACACCCCTCTCCCCTTAAATTTAGCTAACAAGCAACAACAACAAGCAACACGCAACAACAACACGTCTCCGTGCCGTTTTGGCCATTGCGCCTTCCCAACGCCTCGGGCCTGACTCTACTTTAGCCATCCTAGAGCCTAGGTGGTGGCCTTGGCAAATCCAAGTTTTGAGCCAAAAACTCGCCGGTGGCGGCCCGGGGCGGTGGCGCCAAGTTGGGAGGTGCCCTCCCAAATCTGCGCAGTTTTGGGCCAAAAACAGCCATTTTTCGCCCAAAACAACCCTAGTAAGGGTTCAAAACAGCCTAACGAAGGCAAACGGCTGCTACACTGCACGTGCGGCTTGATTTTCTCGTGACCAAGGGACCTTTGGTGCCCTCTAACTCCACGATATGTCCGAGAAACGGCCCAAAAAGGCGCCAAAAAGCCCCAAAAAACTGCGCCATGTGCACCAACATCCCGAAACCAAGAACGGGCCGTATCTTGGGCTATGTGTCTCAAATACGAATTCCGAGGGCACCTAGTCCACCCGCAACCCCCCACTTTTTATGGTTTCCAAGCCTCAGAATCGCCCAACGAGACACGTAGACCCCCGTACCAGCGGTCACTTGGTGCAGCCAAAGGGCCGGCAAGCCCACGCACAGTGGGGGCCAACGGTGGGTCCACCAGGGTCCCCAAGGCGAAAAAAATGATTTTTTCCAAAGTTGTTCCTAGACCACTTGGGATGCTCAAACAAGTGTTTTTAGGCCGTTTTGATCCCGTGGCGACGGGTTTTGGCTCATGGAAAATCCAAAAATGCCTTGAAAATGGGCCATTTTGGGACCAAAAATGGGTCAAAAATGGGTCAAAAAGGCGTTTTTCCAAAAGTGATCCCGGACCATTTGGGATGCTCAAACAAGTGTTTTTAGCCCGTTTTGAGCCCGTTTTGACCGAGTTTAGCCCCTTCGACCACATGTCTGCACCACTTTGTGCCTTTCGCACGTACCTTACAGCCAGCCGTGTCGTGGAGCCACCTAGAGTTGGGAGAGGGGTGTAGATTGGAGGATATATATATATATATATATATATATGTATATATATATATATATATAGTCATAGTCATAGTCATAACCACTTATCATGCCGTCTACTGGAGTTACCGGGCATCTCGCGCCAACAGGTGGTTCCTGCCTCGCTCGATCCCGTGGGTCCCAGGGCTGCCTGAGGTGGCCCACAGCATGACGGAGGACCCAGAGGACCGGGGATACCGGGCAACCAGGCTTTGGGGGCAGTGGCAACTGCAAAGCGTTAGCATTAGCAACGGCGACGGACGCTGGCCCGTTTGTTCGCCGGGGGTAAGGGGGCAAGGCAAAGCAGCGCAGCAGCATCGCAACAAGTAGAAAGCAAGGGCACCTCTGTCCGTTGCAATGCAGCAACCAAGGAACAAAGCAGCATGCATGCGGCGAAGCGAGAGCTGTCCCTCCATCGTTCACGTTGCCCCGCCACTGTGGAGACACCCAACACCCATGACCCCACGTAATCCATTGTCTTCCGCGTCCTCGAAACTGCCCACCACCCCCGACTCCACGTATCCCTCTGCCAGCACGCACTAGCCTGTATGTGCACAGCCAGGATTTCTGGGAGGCTCCAGCCTAGCCTGGCCCTCAGCTGTCATCGCCCCCATGTCTCCACATTGTACGCCATCTTCCCACCGCACCAGCCCCCTAGTATAGTACAGAAACACGTTACCAACTCCACGTCCCCGTGGCCCCGTGCTGCCCCCACACCCCAGATATATACCATGCTGGCACCCCATGTCAGGGGCCAGCGCCCAGTCTGCATCGAGGCATTCACTTGCCCACATATAATATATCTTGAGGGTCTACAGGGGGGGACGCCGGCCGCTTTGCGACGGGAGTGGCGCAACCCGTGAATATCGCTGGCTGGGATTCGGGCTGGTGGGTGCCGTAGCTTGGTTATCGACCCCCTGTAGGGGTACCCACCAGAGGCTCGCCCCGGGCCGTGGTTACCAGGTGCACCTCATCTGGCCCACATACTATGCCCTGGCGCCTACCCTTGACCCTTACCTGCACTGATTGGCCAGCTTCCGTGGTTGCGCCTCTTCCGCCACAGCAGCGGCCAGGCCGCAGGTTCGGCCCCCACCGACGACGTGGCGAGCCTACTTATAGCATTGGCCCGCGCGTCACCCCCCGGACCACTCAGCACGCCGCTCCCCTGCCCTCCTCGCCTCTAGCCGACCGGACTGGTGCCCCCCAGGGGTAAGCTGTTACAGTGGTGAGGCGACTGCATACTCTTCACTACGACGCCGCGCAGTACCGCCGTTGCCATGCCGACGCCACCTGCTAGCCGCCACGACACTCACCACTGCAACCACAAGGCCAAGGTCAGAGGTTAGACTATGTACATGCCCGCAGGCACGGTCCCTCTAGTTTGTTAACGGGGCCAGGGGATGCCCCCGCGCTCCCCCTGAGTTGTTAGAGGGGTCAGGGGGACACCCCAGTACCGCCATGCATCCCCGTGCTCCCCCACTGTACGGTTCCCCAGTACCGCCGCGTTCCCCCACCGTACGGACTCCTGTACCGCCGCATACCCCCACCATACGGTCCCCTGTACCGCCGCGTACACCCCCACGATGTCAGTACACCGTCATCTGGAACTTCCCCGCTGCTCCCCCACTGCACGGCTCCCCAGTACAGCCGCGTACCCCCGCCTTACGGATCCCAGTACCGCCGCGTTGACCCCCAAGACTCCAGTACTCCGCCACCTGGAACTCCACGTGCCCCCTGTGAGCGCTCCCTCCAGGCTGCCATGCCGTCTCCACGACGCTCGCCATACTGTCCCCCTGATGATCCCACCGTCATAACCTTCCACGCACACATCTTCGCCCCGTCGCCGCTCCTGGGGCCTGCAGGCGGACCCCGCAACCCCGTGTAACACTCCCAGGGGGCGCCGCAGCGCTGTAACCCCCAAACAACTCCGTGCACCCCCGGTGTATCCCGAGCAACCACTCCCAAGACTGCCGTAGCCGGGCCGCCAGTAGAGACCCCGGTGCCATGGGAATACCCTACAGGGGTTTGGGCCTTATTACCCTGGTCGGGACGACCCATGACACCTCACTGTTGTATGCGGCGACCCGGGGCAGGCGGGTGAAGCATCCCTGTCCGACCCTCATGCACGGGGGCAGTACGGCTCACCATCAGGCCGGCACGACCTGTCACATCACGTTGGCCGTCATACGCCGCCTGCCAGTACCGCACAATCAGGCCGCGTAGGCACTGCTTCTCTGGCGCCACTCCCTCCGCTGCGTCCAGCGTAGGGATGGTAGCTGGTGCACCCACTATTCCCCTCCCCATCAACCTGCACCCCCGGCACCCACCACTCCGTCACCATTTCCTCCGTGATGCCACAACCAGAGTATCCGTGAGTCGCCCTCCAGAGCCGCCCACCACAGCATCAGGGGCAGGGCCGCAGACGGCGCTCCAGGGCACCGTACCCCTTCCACTCGGACGCTCTTCAGGCCACCCTGGATAGTCGTCCAGGCACTTGAGGACATCCGTCCAGAGTGCCGCAGTGCCCACCTCGCCTTAGGCCACCCCCTGTCGGCATGCCCTTGACATGTCCCGCACAGCGGGGCGGAGGCACACTGATGAACCCAAACGGACACCGTCTCCCCGCACCCGTGGCATCGCTGCGGAAGCACAGACCGCGATGGAACGCAGCTACCATCACAGCACTGCGACCACAGGTCCTGCCATACATCGCAGCACGCGTCCTGGAGCCCGAGCAAAGCCCCTGTCAGCGTGCGTGCTGTGGCACTACTGAGGAGGCTGCGCCTCGCC